>CM059202.1:1327810-1396776 GCA_030323885.1 Branchipolynoe longqiensis
GTCCTCCCTACTCCTCTACACTCCTTCCCAATCCTACTCACTCCTCCCCACACCTCCTCACTCCTCCCCACTCCTCTCCACTCCTTCCTACTCCTTCCCACTCCTCTCCACTCATCCCCACTCATCCCCAATCCTCCCCACTCCACCCTACTCCTACCCACTCCTCCTAACCCATTCCCACTCCTCCCCCACTCATTCCCACACCTACTCACTCCTTCCTACCCCTCCCCACTCCTCCCTACTCCTCCCCACTCCTTCCCACTCCTACTCACTCCTCCCCGCTCCTCGCCACTCCTCCCCCACTCCTTCCCACTGCTCCCTACCCCTCCCAACTCCTCCACTCCCCTATTCACATTCAGCCCTAGCTAGAAATGTTTGTTTGGGTTGGTGAAATAAATTCTTAGAATGAACTCGTACAAAACAGACGAGGCACTAATGAGGTCTTTCGCCAGTGAATCTGCGTCCTTTGGTCTAAAAGTGGTCGTAAGTCGCAGCGTGACTGAAACTTTATTTGACCAAAATCCACCACAACGTACAGTCCATTCAGCAGTCAGCATCAGAATGTGACATTCTCTGTGGCGGAGTGGTTAGAGTGTCTGACTTTTTTCTAGGTCAGACACCTAATCTGAGGGTTGGCGGTTAGATTCCCCGTGCCCCCAGCTCTGCCAATTTGGATTTCCACCGCTGGGTATAACTTACAGCGTCATCAGAGTCCGGTTGCTCTATTTCCATCTCTATGTGGTGTGGGAGGTTAAAAATCCCTTGGGTCGGTAAAAGTGTAGGCTGGGGCTTTCTATCGACCAGCACTCGCAGCAGTGGAGTGGGGAAGATCAGTCGTCTGTGACTGGGATTTCCCCTGCTTGGGACAACTAATGTACCAACAAAAATAAAAGTGAGAGACAAATAAGTGTTCACACTTCCTGTCTACAATTCGCTATATAAAAAAAAGAATAAACAAAGACGATAAGTAGGTCATGGGTTAACTGCCCCGCGTCCCACTTCTGCGCATGTCAAGATGGGGATAAGGGGCGACTGGCAGCAGACCTATTTATAAAGCAGATACAGAATCCACCGCCAGGGGTTTAAGCTGAGGAGGACGCAGACTCAGGCGTCTCTGGGTCCGTGTGGGACGTGAGTAAGTGAGACTAAATCTGCCACGTGACCATTATTGGGCCCCCGACGCGCGTCCGTCACACGATTCGTCCGTCACACGATTTATCTGTAGCGGTTGGGAGACTGGAGTGATTTAACTGGTTTGTGTGTGTAGGTCTGTGTATGGGTATGATTGTGTGTGGATGTGTGTGGATGTGAGTATCTGTCTGTGTCTGTGTGTGTGTCTGTGTGTGTTGTGTGTGTCTTTGTTTCTGTGTGTCTCTGTATGTATGTGTACTACTGTGTGTGGCTCTCTGTGTCTGTGTGTATATGTGTGTATGTGTCTGTATGTGTGTTTCTGTGTGTGTCTGTGTGTTTCTGTGGGTATGTGTGTGTTGAGTGTGTCTTTGTTTATGTGTGTCTCTGTATGTATGTGTACTACTGTGTGTGGCTCTCTGTGTCTGTGTTTCTGTGTGTGTTTGTGTGCTTCTGTGTGTGTCTGTGTGTCTGTGTGTGTTGTGTGTCTTTGTTTATGTGTGTATGAATGTGTAAGTTTGTGTATCTGTGTGTATGTGTGTGTATGTGTGTGTTGTGTGTTTTTGTTTATATGTGTCTGTGTGTGTATGTGTGCTACTGTGTGTGTCTGTCTGTGTCTGTGTATATATGTGTGTATGTGTGCGTGTCCGTGTGTGTTTGTGTGTCACTGTGTGTGTTTGTGTGTCTGTGTTTGTGTCAGTGAGTTGTGTCTCTGTGTACTACTGTGTGTCTCTCTGAATCTGTGTATATATATGTGTGTCTCTGTGTCTGTATGTGTGTTTATGTGTGTCTCTTGTGTGTCTCTGTGTGTGATGCTGGACTGACGGAGGATGGATCGGTAAAAGAAAGGAAGACTATTTCATCAAGTTTGAGGAATAGGATTATTCAGATCCTGAAGTTGCCAGGATACCGTTTTAACATCGATCAATGTAGCCTATACATAATAGGATTATTTGGATGGTGAAGTTGCTAGGATACCGTAATAACATCGATCAATGTAGCCTATAGATAATAGGATTATTCAGATGCTGAAGTTGCTAGGATACTGTAATAACATCGATCAATGTAGCCTATACATAATAGGATTATTCAGATGCTGAAGTTGCTAGGATACCATAATTAAATCGGTCAGTGTGATATATGCACAGTGTCTCCACATTAACTCACAGCTAATCTGTGAGATCTTATATCCGGAGACGAATTGACACTAGAGAGAAACAGGCGATACTGTGATTGGATTTACTGCAATATTATCGTGATACTCCGACGAGATTACCACGAGACTGTCACAAACTCATTGTGGGGGTGTAATGAGGTCACCGCTAGGTGGCTGCAAGGTCATGGTGAGGTCAAGGCAAGGTCATTGCCAGTTATCTATCACTGTCACAAGTATTGACGGTATATGTTGACACCGCCTTGTCATCTTAGATAAGCTGAATCTCTAATGCTGTCACGACAATAAAGTCATTATGTTGACAGTAGCTTTCCTGTTTATATAAGCTGAATCTGTAACACTGTCTCTAAATTATCACTAGGAGGAATACATTATGTTGGTAGTATTGTCATGGGGGGTGATGAAAATGGGTAATATGGCGCCTAGGTCGGGACTTGAACCCACATCTCTTTGTATTCTGGGCCAGTGTGCTAATCATTACACCACCTAGGCTCCCTGATATCAACACACTACCCATGCCTACCTGTCTATGCGGTTACTTGCTGAGAGGTCAGTGCAGACTACTACACTCGTCCCCCTGGAATTGTAAGTCTTTTAATGCTTACAATTACATACAGGCAGTGCACTTACATATACATACACATGGTAGGTTCAACAAGTATACAGTGCATAGCTTGTACAGGAACCTGGTCACAGCACCGGCACCAGTGTCATGGGGGGTGATGAAAATGGGAAATATTGTGCTTAGAGTGGGACTCAAACCCACATCTCTTTGTATTCCGGGCCAGTGTTATAACCATTACACCACCTAGGCTCCCTGATATCACCATACTAAGCACGCCTACCTGTCTATGCGGCTCCTTGCCTGAGAGGTCAGTGCAGACTACCACAGTATTTTCGCTGTTTCTCAGGGATGAAAGATCTCCGCGTTTGCACAGATTTCCGTGATTTTTCAATCCCGCAGCTCCATCAGCGTAGATCTGTACTAATATGTGGTGCAGACGCCGCAGCACCAGCAGCGTATACCACTAATAAATGCTCCAAACGCCGCGGCTCTATCAGCGTCTACTACTAGTATACATGCTTCAAACAGCGCAGCACTATCAGCATATACCAATATATATGAAACACAACTTCCGGAAATTTTCCGCGATTCCCTGACATTATTAAACATATGGGAGAATATCAGCATTTCCGCTTTTTTTCCCGGAGATCACTTTCATCCCTGGTTTCTATAATCTGAATTTCTTACCCCCAGCACTATAAGGCATTTCTTAAGTTGACAGTAGGCCTACATTCCATGTTTATATAATCTGAATGTCTCATCATTCAATACAAGGAATACATTCTGTTGACAGCACCTTTGCAGTCTATCTGCACTGAATGTCAGACCTCATCTCTACAAGGAAGGCCGAATACTGACAGTCCTTTCCTTGTTTATATAATTATAAGCTGAATATCTATCCTGTCAGCTCAAGGAATGCATTATGTTGATAGTACCTTCCTTGTTTACCTAAGCTAAATCCCCACCCTGTCACAACAAGAATGCGTTAGCTTCACAGTTGAATTCCTTACCTTTCACTACAGCGAATGCATTATGTTGACAGTGCATTCCTGTTTAGATAAGTTGAATCTGCATCCTGTCACTACAGCGAATGTATTATGTTGACAGTACATTCCTGTTTAGATAAGTTGAATCTGCATCCTGTCACTACAGCGAATGCATTATGTTGACAGTGCATTCCTGTTTAGATAAGTTGAATCTGCATCCTGTCACTACAGCGAATGTATTATGTTGACAGTACATTCCTGTTTAGATAAGTTGAATCTGCATCCTGTCACTACAGCGAATGCATTATGTTGACAGTGCATTCCTGTTTAGATAAGTTGAATCTGTATCCTGTCACTACAGCGAATGTATTATGTTGACAGTACATTCCTGTTTAGATAAGTTGAATCTGCATCCTGTCACTACAGCGAATGTATTATGTTGACAGTACATTCCTGTTTAGATAAGTTGAATCTGCATCCTGTCACTACAGCGAATGTATTATGTTGACAGTACATTCCTGTTTAGATAAGTTGAATCTGTATCCTGTCACTACAAGAAATGCATTATGTTGACAGTACATTCCTGTTTATATATGATATCACTACAAGGAATGCATTATGTTGACAGTAGGTTACCCCCAGCACTACAATGCATTTCTTAAGTTTACACTACATTCCCTGTTTAGAAATTCAGCTTAGATGCACAGAGAAGGTACTGTCAACATAATGTATGCCATGTAGTGGTAGGGTCAGATATTCAATATATATAAACATGGAATGTACTGGGGCCGTATGCAGGAAACAGTGTTACGCGAGTTTGAGTTTAGCCTTTAAACGCGTATAGCTAACACCGACCGGGCGAAATATGTTAAGTGGTATGCAGGAGCGCCTAACGGTCAGTGCTAGCTAAACATGAAATTATTTATAGATTTGGGAAATCCCTCTGGGTCTGTACCCATATATTAGGCTTAAATATATTAAATGCTATCATATTTAACAGAATTAGATACGCAAAAAGTGAAATTTTATGAAATTAACCCTAAATTTGAAGCAATATTAACGCTGCCGCCGTAACGGCGCGATATTAATACTTATATTTTCGAATCGACGAAGTCAAAGTAAACAAACCGTCGCCGCCACCAGTATGGATAGCGACGTCAATGCGGCGGCGGCGGCGGCGGCGATTTGTTTACTTTACGTTCGTCGATTCGAAAATATAAGTATTAATATCGCCGCCAATGCAGCGGTAGCCTTAAAAACGCTTCGAATTTAGGGTTAAATTGCTCAAATTTCACTTATTGCGTATGTAATTCTGTTAAATATGACAGCATTGAATAGATTTGGGCACAACCTTATGCTAACACCGCCCCTAAACGTCCTATGAAACGGGGTTAGCGTTGCGGACCTTAAACGCGTGGTGTTAGTGTAACACCGCCTCCCGCATACCGACTTTTTGGCGCTAAACCAGAAATCCCCTTTAAACGCGTTTTGGATCCGTAACACCGACACCTGCATACGGCCCCAGGTGTTCTCTGTGGCGGAGTGGTTAGAATGTGACTTTTTTCTAGGTTGGACTCATAATCTGAAGGGTGGTGGTTCGAATCCCTGTGCTAAGCTGAATCTCACAGGAGCTATAACTAAGCCCTTTACTAACAACATATTCCACATCTATGTTGCTGGTTGATTTCCTAATCCTGTCACTAGGGTGAACATCTTAAAATGGCAGCGTTTTTCTTATTTACTTCCTGGTCTGAATTTACATGTTGCCAGGACGTGAAACCCCAAAGAAAGCGAACTTGTTCATTTTAGCTGAACCTCTAACACCTTCAGTACTGAGTAGGTATTTTACTAGCACCCTCATTCTGATATGACAATACATCTTGCTAGGACGTAAAACCCCAATATCCCATATCATGATTTTACTTGTTAATTCTATAACCCTACTGTTCATTTGCTAACAGATTTTTGTTTGTGGTGGTAAATATGTTTATTATGCTGAATAAGTCTTTTCTCAGTGCTGAAACAATGGTCTTCCAGCCATTTTTCAATTCAGGATTATTTACACAAAAGGTATATATAATAAGGTATACACTAACTTTTGAATACACAAGTTGCAGCAAATAACGCAATGAAATTCTGTAACCAAAAAGTTCCATAGCAATATGGTAACAGTAGTGTCATATAACGAGATCAATATTAGTCAGATCAATGTGAGTATTTACATAGTATTTAGAATGTAAGCAGAAGTTATCCAATCTGTGGCCACTAAGTCAAATCTTTGTGTCTTTTTGTTTCTTTTTTTCTTCAAATAAATGACACTTCTACTGATCACATGGAGACAGAAAACGAGGAGCCAATCAGAGAGTTTGTCACATCCAGTTAAACTTATTTGTTTTTATAGTTGCACCTAATGGATTTATTTTTTTGAGCAGAGATAGAGCATAGTTGATTAAGAACCTTTGCGCTGTCTTGTCACGGCGCTTGCATGTCTATGCCAAATCTTACTCCTCTTCGCTTTGCCAAGAAGCTGGAGATCACTTATCTAACTTCTCGAATCAATATGCCCCCAACGCACACGGACCGGTCCCTAATCGCTTACAGCCCATCCTTCATCCCCGCACCTAACCTTTGCGCCTCCGAATCCTCTGGCTCACCAACTCCTTCGACTCTCGCGCCATCTTGGCAAGATGGCCACCCTTCTCAGTCCCTCCACTCTACACTATTCACAACCGACTCACTTTTGTTGTTGTTGTTGGTAAAACAGTTTATTCATCAGAATATACAGTTGTTTAGCGCTGAGGCACTGGTTTTCTGGCTGTTTAGATTACATTGTAAATACGTAGATCAGCGGGTAATTAGGTAGGGGATATTAGTAGATTATGAAGGAGGTTAGTGCGTTAGTGGGGTTAGCTATAGTAAGTTCAGTATTATAGGCTAAGATGGTGGGCCGCTGCAAAAACTGTGCTGCTATTATGGGTACGGTGTATATGATGGGGGTGGGTGAGAGAATGGAGCTCTCCACCCCTCCCCCACCCTAGTCCCCAGACTCAATCTGTTCCGCTCTGGCTCCTGATATATAGAGGGTGGTTAGTTGCCTGTATAACTGAGTTAAGTAATTGAGTGATGGGGTTGGGGGACAAGGAGGAGGGAGGGCGGGGGGGGAGCAAGGCAGGACACAGGATCCACGCTATGGTGCTTGTTCAAGGGCCCAGCCAGTGAGATGCGTTCTGACTAGTGACTTCACCATCAACCCGCTCCAATCTGGAGGCATTCGGACTATTCGATTCTCATTCAAACCATTCCCAGAAAAAATCAGAATTAGCGAAAACCACAGACTTGTTCTGCAAGCGTATATTTCCACTTAACAATCACCATTTGTGGTGTAGTGGTTAGAGTGTCTGACTTTTTTCTAGGTCAGACTCCTAATCTGAAGGTTGGTGGTTCGATTCCCAGTGCCCCCACCTCTGCCAATTTGGATTGTCACCGCTGTGTATTACTTACAGCGTCACCAAAGGCCAGTTGCTCTCATACAATGTCTATGTGGTGTGGGGGGTTAAAAATCCCTTGGGTCGGTAAATGTGTAGGCTCGGGCTTTCTCTCGACAAACTGTCTAATGGTGAAAACAAGTCTATTCAGACTTATCCAAGATAGGCAGTATAAATATTCAAAAGAAAAAAATAACCGATCAGGATCCGCATTAGAAGATTACCGCCCCTGTCTTCTGATTAAAGTTGCATATTCCGATTGTTTTGAGTTTCTCTCGTTTTCAGAGGACACAGGGGCGGTAATCTTGTAACGCGGATCCTGATTGGTCGTGGCGATTGCTAAGTGGAAATAACAGCTTGCAGAACAGATGCGTGGTTTTTGCTAATTCTGATTTTCGCTGAGAGTGATGTGAATAAGAATCGAATAGTCCCAATGCCTACAGAGTCACGCAACAATGTTCGAAGAACATCACATTTTCAAAACCAAAACAATTGTCATGTTTTCATTTTACATATAGTTCAGGTTGATCGCTATGATCTCATTTACTGTAGCTTGAAGTAAATTTAATTTTAAATTGCTAACTTTAAGTGCAAGCATACCAAATTAATTTTGACAAGCATGCCAAAACTCTGACACCATAGCCTTCTGCAGTATCATATTCTATTAAATTGCTTCAGTGCGTATTTATATGTGGCGACAAATGTTTAATAAGTGCACCAGTATCTAACTATATGTAAAATGAAAACATGACAATTGTTTTGGTTTTGAAAATGTGATGTTCTTCGAACATTGTTGCGTGACTCTGTAGGCATTGGGACTATTCGATTCTTATTCACATCACTCTCAGCGAAAATCAGAATTAGCAAAAACCACGCATCTGTTCTGCAAGCTGTTATTTCCACTTAGCAATCGCCACGACCAATCAGGATCCGCGTTACAAGATTACCGCCCCTGTGTCCTCTGATTAAGCCAGATCACGTGGGCACTTTATCCACTTGACCTATATCCAATTGACGCCTCCATGTTGCAGTGACTGACTGCTGACTGAGTTAGCATCTGTGTCACCTCAATGTTTCAGTGACTGCTGGCTGAGTTAGGTTATATGTGACCTCAATGTTTCAGTGACTGACTGCTGACTGAGTTAGCCTCTGTTTGACCTCAATGTTTCAGTGACGGCTGACTGAGTTAGCCTCTGTGTGACCTCACTGACTGAGTTAGCCTTTGTTTGACCTGAATGTTTCAGTGATTGACTGCTGACTGAGTTAGCTGCTCTGTGACCTCAATGTTTCAGTGACTGACTGCTGACTGCGTTATGTTCTCTATGACCTCAATGTTTCAGTGACTAGTGACTGAGTTACCCTATGTGTGACCTCATCAGTGTGTCACTGACTGACTGCTGACTGACTTAACCTCTGTGTGACCTCAATATGTCAGTGTCTGCTGACTGAGTTAGCCTCTATGCCACTTCAATGTGTCAGTGATTGACTGCTGACTGAGTTAGCCTCTGTGTAACCTCAATGAGTCAGTCACTGACAGCTGACTGAGTTAGCCTCTGTTTGACATCAATGTGTCAGTCACTGCTGACTGAGTTAGCCTCAGTGTGACCTCAATCTTTCAGTGATTGACTGCTGACTGAGTTAGGCTCTGTTTGACCTCAATGAGTCAGTGACTGACTGTTGACTGAGTTAGCCTCTGTTTGACGTCAATGTGTCAGTCACTGCTGACTGAGTTAGCCTCTGTATGACCTTAATGTGTCAGTGACTGACTGCTGACTGAGTTAGCCTCTGTGTGCCTCAATGTTTCAGTGATTGACTGCTGACTGAGTTAGCCTCTATGTGAGTAGTTAGAATGGTGCTCACGAGTCACATGTACCGAGACCAGCGCCTGAGTAGGTCAGTAGGTCAGTACGGCGGTCCCGGGATGTGGTGGGCGGGGGGGGAGTGGGGTGTGTGGTGTTATTGGGTGTGGGGGTTGTCGTTTTGTGTGTGGGAGGTTGTGGGGTGTAAGGGAGTTGTGGTGTGTAAGCGGTTGTGGGGTGTGAGCAAGTTGTGGTGTGTGAGGTTATGGGGTGTGAGGGAGTTGTGGTGTGTGTGTGAGGTTGTGGGGTGTGAGGGAGGTTGTGGTGTGTGTGGGAGGTTGTGGGGTGTGGGGTTATAGAGTGTGGGGTGTGGTGGGGTGTGGGGGTTGTGGGGTGTCTGGGAGGTTGAGGGTTTTGAGGGAGTTGTAGTGTGTGAAGGAGGGTGTGTGGTGTGAGGGAGTTGTGGTGTGTGAAGGAGGGTGTGTGTTGTGAGGCAGTTGTGGTGTATGAAGGAGGGTGTGTGGTGTGAGGGAGTTGTGGTGTATGTGGGAGGTTGTGTGGTGTGAGGGAGTTGTGGTGGGTGTGTGAGGTTGTGTGGTGTCAGGGAGTGGGGTGTGTGTGGGAGGTTGTAGGGTGTGGGGGTTGTGGTGTGTGTAGGGTTTGTAGGGTGGGGGGTTGTGTGTGTGTGGGAGGTTGTAGGGTGTGGGGGGTTGTGGTGTGTGTAGGAGGTTGTAGGTGTGGGGGCGGTAGGTGTGTGTGGGGGGTAGTAGGGTGTGGTGGGGGTTGTGGTGTGTGTGGGAGGTTGTAGGGTGTGGGGGTTGTGGTGTGTGTAGGAGGTTGTAGGGTGTGGGGGTTGTGGTGTGTGTAGGAGGTTGTAGGGTGTGGGGGTTGTGGTGTGTGTAGGAGGTTGTAGGGTGTGGGGATTGTGGTGTGTGTGGGAGGTTGTAGGGTGTGGGGGTTGTGGTGTGTGTAGGAGGTTGAGGGTTTTGAGGGAGTTGTATTGTGTGAAGGAGGGTGTGTGGTGTGAGGGAGTTGTGGTGTGTGAAGGAGGGTGTGTGGTGTGAGGGAGTTGTGGTGTGTGAAGGAGGGTGTGTGGTGTGAGGGAGTTGTGGTGTGTGAAGGAGGGTGTGTGGTGTGAGGGAGTTGTGGTGTGTGAAGGAGGGTGTGTGGTGTGAGGGAGTTGGAGTGTGTGAAGGAGGGTGTGTGGTGTGAGGGAGTTGCGGTGTGTGAAGGAGGGTGTGTGGTGTGAGGGAGGTGTGGTGTGTGAAGGAGGGTGTGTGGTGTGAGGGAGTTGCGGGGTGTGAGGGAGTTGTGTGGTGTGAGGGAGTTGTGGTGTGTGTGGGAGGGTGTGTGGTGTGAGGGAGTTGTGGTGGGTGTGTGAGGTTATGTGGTGTCAGGGAGTTGTGGTGTGTGTGGGAGGTTGTGTGGTGTGAGGGAGTTGTGTGCGGGAGGGAGTTGTGGTGTGTGAGGGAGTTGTGTGGTGTGAGGGAGTTCTGGTGTGTGCCGGATGGTGTGTGGTGTGAGGGAGTTGCGGGGTTTGAGGGAGTTGTGTGGTGTGAGGGATTGTGGTGTGTGAAGGAGGGTGTGTGGTGTGAGGGAGTTGTGGTGGGTGTGGGAGGTTGTGTGGTGTGAGGGAGTTGTGGTGGGTGTGTGAGGTTATGTGGTGTCAAGGAGTTGTGGTATGTGAGGGAGGTTGTGTGGTGTGAGGGAGTTGTGGTGGGTGGGTGAGGTTATGTGGTGTCACAGAGTTGTGGTGTGTGTGGGAGGTTGTGTGGTGTGAGGGACTTGTGTGAGGGAGGGAGTTGTGGTGTGTGAGGGAGTTGTGTGGTGTGAGGGAGTTGTGGTGTGTGTAGGAGGTTGTAGGGTGTGGGGGTTGTGGTGTGTGTGGGAGGTTGTAGGGTGTGGGGGTTGTGGTGTGTGGGAGGTTGTGTGGTGAGGGAGTTGTGGTGTGTGTGGGAGGTTGTGTGGTGTGGGAGGTTCTGGTGTGTGAGGGAGTTGTGGTGTGTGTGGGAGGTTATGGTGTGTGTGGGAGGTTGTGGGGTGTGGGGTGTGGGAGGAAGGGTGAGGGGGGAGAGGCCGATGTGGGGGATGGATTGGAGGTTTCAAGGCGTTGTGCCAGAATGATGTTAGTGTTAACACGATCAATGCTTGTACTGCGCATGCGTGCTGTGTGTCCAGCAGTGATAACTGGGCTGTGCAGGAAAGCTTCGAAAGACTACTCTCTTCACCCAGCTTGTTGTTTGGGGGAGTTTTCAGTCGCATTAGCGTGCTGAAGGCTGTAACTTTGCATCACTGTATGGGCACCACCAAAGGCGGTCCCATGTGGCCGGGAGTTGACTTCCGGTGGGTCATGGTTGGAGACATCAGGGGGGAAGGAAGGGGTGGGTGGGTGGGTGGGTGGGTGGGATGGGAGGCAGCATTCACATACTGAACGCGGTGGCCAAATTGGTAGAACGAAGGACGGGAGTTCGATTCCCAGCCGAGTCAAACCGATGACTTACAAAATTGATACTTGTTGCTTCCTATCCTGGCGCTTGACATTAATAGGATAGGGCAAGGACTGGTTTGCTCAGTGTCAGGATAATGTGATTGTGTGGGATATCGGGTCATGGTGCCGATGGCATGATTCCCAGTGGGGCAGCACTATAAAGTCATCATGAGTGCACACTGTCACAAGTCGGTACCCATCCTGATATGACCTTAAATGTTGCCCGGATGTAAAAACCTGACAAACAACGAACAAAACAACACCATTCTGCTAAATAGATTCATTTGTCAGTACCGAAGCACTGGTCTTCCAACGATATTTAAAGGCACGGTTATTTACACATAAATAGTATATAGGGTATATTATTATATATGTATTAAAAAGTGAGTTGTTAAATACACAATTTGTAGCATATTGTAAAATATTCCGATTTACTGCATTGGTGGGGTTATGCAAATGGTCTATTACTGATCGGGTGTACGTGACCAGGTGCATGTATGTGTATATGTAGGTGCTGGTGGTGCCTGAGTGGGATGTAAATAGACATAGTGGTGCTGGCAGGGATGTGTGTAAGGGGCACTCAGAGCCCTACCCCCTCCCCCCTCTGCTAGTTAGGATCACCACACTCAGGCTCAAGGTTGGTGGTGGCCAGGGGAGCCACACAGCTTGGTGGTGGTGGGCAGATCACTCATAACCATGGGGACCAGGAATGCTGGATCCCTGTTGGTAGCGCCAAGAATGCTTGTTTTGGGGGGAAAAGGGTGGGGTGATACGCTACACTGAATCCATGTACCATATAAATAATAAACCAGAGGGCTTGACTCTCTCACTTCTTTCACAATGTATACTCTTCCTTTCTCTTTGTCTGTATTGATTTCACTATAGCCTGCCTACACAACCACAGATTCAAGCCACAGAGTTTACAATATGACATAATGGATTTGTTATATTTACCTACAAATACCGCTGTAATATGTCAACACTAGTGTCATACATCAATGTTAGATTGATCGATTAAGTATTTTGATGGCATTTAAGGCCCGGTCACATACACGTTAGTGGATGTAGCCGAACGTAGTGGAGGCTAAGGTAGTTGAACGTACCGGCATCTGTACTTCTCCGTCATGCTAACTTGGTAATAACGTGGGTGGGCCGTGAGTTCCGATTTAATCTTTGGAAATGTTCAAAAGAGCGCTCGCTACATTAGAGGCTAACGTACTGGGGCGAAGTCTCCATACTGTTAGTCTTAATGTACTCTAACATACTTTAGCATACTCTAGCATACTGTAGCATACTCTAGTGTAGTTTAGTGTACTTGGACTTAGTTGAACGTAGTTGACCGTACTGGAAGCAGACATACGTTGAACGTTGTTGAACGTTGTTGAACGTAGTTGAACGTACCGGCATCTGTGCCATAACTAATTTATCCATACCAAAACCTGCCATACCTTAACGTTGTTCACCATAGTTTAATGTACTTACACCACGTTTGACCCACATTAATCTATGCTATGTTCAACTAAGTTCAACTACGTTGTTCACACACATGTATGTGAGCAGGGCTTTAGAATTTGTGCAGAAGTTATCTTTTGTATTCGCTTATGATTACAGTTGACGTTGGATTGAGTTTGAATGTAGGACATGTTATGGGCAATCAGCGACTCAGTTGGAGTTAGAAAAGGAATCCATCTCTGTCAGCGAGATGGAATAATCTAGTTTTACCCCATTGTGGATAATTCATGTGAGTTTGTGAATCACAGTTTTCGGTTTAGTGTTGATAGTCATCTCCCAGCGATATCAGTCCCGCCATTTCGGGTGGCGTTGTTAGTAAACACATAGGACCATCTGCGGCCAGTGAAGCAGTGGGACCAACCCAACCATCAGCCACTCAGCGCATTTGGCTTTTACATATTATATACGGACTGTCGCTGTTGTTGGTGGAGATAATGGAGGTAAGGCAACGAGTGAATGGGGAGAGCAGAGGCTGAGGGTTGTGCGTGAAGGTTGGTCAATATTTGGCACCAAAAGCTGAATCCTTGGGTCATCCAATCAATCCTGCGCAGTGGACACATTTGCAGTTTGGGTTATTTTCTATTCCAATCAGTTGTCCATAACTGGTTCATCAAAGGCTGTGGCATGTGCTGTCATGTCTGTGGGAATGTGGATATAAAATACCACTTGCTGCTTATCGTAATGAGAAGCCTATGTGGCGGCAGTGGGTTTCCTACAAAGAAATATGTCAGACTGACCATATGTTTGACGTCCAATAGCCGATGATAAAAATCAATGCGCTCTAGAGGCATCGTTAAATAAAACAAACTTGACTTTTGCCATTTGGGCGTGTCATCACAAGTTGGCACTGGCAATGATGTGACCTTTGATGGTACCAGGATATAAAACTCCAATAAGTGGATGGACTATGCAGTGGGACCGTCTGGTAATAAAGCGTCTGTCTTCCGGTAGATTAATTATTTATTGCTCGACATCAGGCTTTGAGCCTGAGGGCTCTAAAATAGGCATTAACCAAACCGACGTCGGTACTGATCCCAAAGTTCCGAGGGACTAAAACCCCAAACTGATGAAGCGATAATTAAAGGTGTAGCCCGATTAAAGCATAATATTTTAAAAACCAAAATATTTATTTATATTGGACAGGACGGGATGGCCAAATCTGTCTCCCGTTTTGGTAGATCGTGGGATTCAAACCCACGGGTTCGAACCCTGGTTGAGTCAAACCAGTGACTTAAAAATGTATGCTTCTCGCTTCCCACCGAGGCGCTTGGCATTATTAGGATAGGACAAGGACTGGTTGGGACGGTGTCAGGATAATGTGACTGTGGGATATCAGGTCATGGTGGTGGTGGCCTGGTCTCCCAGTGGGGCAGCAATAGACAGTCACCATGAGTGTGCACCCGCCCTGATATTACCTTAGATGTTGCCCGGACGTATAACTCCAACAACCAAACTTATCCACATTTGACTCTATATCTATCCAACTTAAATACTGGTGGATTTATTAAGCCTGTGTTGCTGCATAAAAAGGAATAATTGTATTAAAGTTGCGTAGTCCGATGGTTTTGAGTTTCTGAAATTTTCTGAGATAAATACATTAGGTTGATCGTTATTATGTACCTTACTTTAGCTTGAAGTAACTTTTATTTGAAGTGGCTAACTTTTGATATATTTGAAGTGGAACCATGCAAAATTAATTTTGGCAAGCTTGTCAAAAGTGTAGTAGTCTGTACATGAGCTCTACTACCACGCGGTAGCAGCGGAGACTACGCCGTACACCAGCGCAGTACCTCTATACTGCGCCAGGTGGCGGCACAGGTAGCCACCGGGCAGACCCCAACTGGGCTGCCCTCTACTGTGGGTGGCTGACCCCCCACACACACACACCTATAGAGTCGATGTGGGATCTGGCGAGTCAGGGGGCCGGGCAGACAACTACTGATGCCACGGAGAGCAGATGGTTCAATAAACCAAGTTGAAGCGTACTCTGATTGAATCTTGGTGTTCTTCCGTGTGTAACCGTGTGAGTGAGAGTCGGAGGGCCGTGGGCCATTACAAAACTCTGACCCCATAGGCTTCTGCAGTAACAGGTTCTATTCAATTGCCTCGGTATTCCCTTCTGTGTGGCAACAAATGCTTAATAAGTGCACCACTATCTAAGTTAGATATGTAGAATCAAATTTAGATAATTGTTTTGGTTTTGAAAATTTGATATTTTCATCGGACTATGCAGCTTTAAGTCAGGTTAATACAACGTGTTACTGTTGAACACTGTACTGCTAGATTTGTGATGTAGATGCCAACATTGATTGGCAAAATAAAAAAGTTAGCCAATTAATAAAAGAGTCACTGCAAACTAAGGTAAAGAAATAAACCTAATATTTGTATCTATCTAGAAAAAAATATTTATTGATCTAAAGAAAAATTGACAGAAAGTAAAAACCCACTCACTTGGTTAGTAATAACTTTGGGGTTAGTTTGTTTGTTTGTTGTTGCTTTACCTCCTAGCAACATCTAAGGTCATATCAGAACGGTAGTGTAGTAGTCTGCACTGACCTCTCAGGCAAGGAGCCGCATAGACAGGTAGGAGTGGATAGGGTGGTGACATCAGGGAGCCTATGTTTTTTGGTTTTTGTTGTCGTTTTTTTGTGATGAATTTATTATTTCCCTTGCTCATAACGGATAAGTGTGTTAATACTTGTTTTCACCGCTGGGCAGCACTAGTCCAATTTGATTCAAATCTTTGGAATTTAGTTTTAGTAATAATTTTGGTTTTCTTGCTTCTTGTTTATGTCTTGTAACTGTTTGTAAATTGCAAACAGTCCAAAATCTAGCTTTCATTATACTTTGCGTTCGTCCATTTAAACATCATCTGTATTTCTAGGTTACATTATTTTTTAGTAGTTTCATAAACGCTGATATGTTTTCTGCATTTCGTGTTGCAGCTGGCAGTATATTCCAAATATTGGCACTCATCTTAGCTACACAGCGATCATATGAACCGCATTTTGATTTTACTGTTGTATTCTCTGTGGCAGAGTGGTTAGAGTGTCTGCCTTTTTTCTAGGTCAGACTCCTAATCTAAAGATTTGTGGTTCGATTCTCCTGCCCCCCCACCTCTGCTAATTTGGATTTCCACCGCTGTGTATAACTTACAGCATCATCAAAGGCCGGTTGCTCTCATACCATGTCTATGTGGTGTGGGAGGTTAAAAATCCCTTGGGTTGGTAAAAGTGTAGGCTCGGGCTTTCTATCGACAAACTGTCTAATGCTGAAAACAAGTCTATTCAGATTTATCCATGATAGGCAGTATACATCCTCAAGAAAAAAATTAACTGTAATGGTTAGCACACTGGCCTGGAATGCAAGATATGTGGGTTCGATTCCCGCTCTAGACGAAATATTTCCCATTTTCTTCACCCCCCCCCACGACAGTAATGTAGTGAAATGGAGCCTAATGTGTCATAATTATTACATGTTTAATGAGACCATGTTGAGTTAATATGGCTTTGTGAGTATTCGAAGAGAAATGGCTTCGGGTTAAATAAACCAGTTGCAACAGCATATGCACGCCGGCTATAAATGCGAAAACAGGATGTGACAAAACATAAAGTTTGATTGATGGCGTCATCATCATGTATTATGGACGCCCGGCCTCTTTGCATCGCCATTACCCGTAAATAACAAACAGCGCAGTTCCGTAAGCAACTCACTTAGCGGGACTATAAAGAACGGATAACCAACAGACACGGCTCGCTTAAAAAGGTGCAGTGCGAGGGTAGCGTCAGCAGTGATACACAACTCACTTAGACGCTGGATGCATGAATCGTGTGAGCTGCAGCTAATGATGAATGCCGCACTTAACGTGGCTTGGTGGAGAGCGGAAGTGTTCCATAGCAAGAGTTCCGCAAGACGCGCAATTTCCTTAAAGAGCAATGTGCTTGGTTAGAATACCGCACTCTAAATAAGTTGATATAAATATCCCATAATAGATGGACTAAGGGGTCATCCAAAGATGTCAAGATTTTGAAGATAGTACAAACGGCACTACTTTTCCAGACCCCCCCCCCACATCTCCCCATCCCCGCAAAGTAGAACACATCAACATTTTACTACAGACCCAGATGGGGTAGCCGAAAGAATTGAGTGCCCAGCTCCCATTTTGGGAGGTGATACGATTCAAACCCCTGTGTTTGAACTGTGGTTGAGTCAAACCAATAACTTCTAAATTGACACATGTTGCCAGCTAGTGTGGCGTACTATCACGGGGGTGATGAAAATGGGAAATATTATGCCTCGCACAGGATTCAAACCCACATGTCTTGCTATTCCAGGGCTTGTGTGCTATCTATTATGCTACCTAGGCACCCTGATGCAATCACCCTATCAACTCCTGCCTCTCTAGGTGGCTCCTTGCTAAAAGCCAATGCAATCTACTACAATGCCAAACAAACAAAAACACCAAAGAAACCGCTGAAAAATTAGATCCTTTTATTCAGGTTGCTTAGTCCGATGGTTTTGAGTTTATCACATTTATCTCATATTAGTTTGTTCATTATAATCTACCTTATTTTAGTTTGAAGTAAGTTTTATTTTAAATCGCTAACTTCTGAGATATTTGAAATGGAAACATGCTAAATTAATGTTGGCAACCTTGCCAAAATTCTAACACCATAGGCTTCTGCAGTAACAGGTTCTATTAATTGACGCAGTATCCCCTTATATGTGACGACAAATGTTTAATAAGCGCACCAGCATCTAAGTTAGATATGTAGAATCAAATCTAGATAATTGTTTTGGTTTTAACAATTCTTCGTTTTCATCGGACTATGCAGCTTTAAATATTAAAAGCTCTCCCTTAACACAACCCCGCTACCCCCTGTCATACGCTTCATACGACCGTGAAATTATTGACAACTTTGGAAGACCCTTAAGTGGAAATAGCAGATCTTATTCTGTCTAGATGTAGCTGGGTTATTCTAAATTACTTGTTTGTTTGTTTAACGACCCCCCAGCACACAGTAGACATCATCTATTGGGGGCAATCTAAATTGTTGATGTTAGCATAACATGGGTAATTTGCGACGGGGCATGAGGGGTAGGGCCTTAAGCCAACGTACGACATTCACCCACCTAGCGATTTAAACCTGAACGAACCACAATGCTTGCTGCCCCCTAGCGTCAAATGCCAACACTCGCAGGCCTTACGCCGTATGACCACGCACCCTATATTTTAACTTTCCAACTAAAATTCAAACCGATGCTGCCACCTTACGGGTTCCTGTCCGGTCAGTGATGTCACAGCGAGCAACATATTTCGCTCAATTGCCGACCTGGACACAAACCTGCGAACACCACACTGACCATCAATTTGCCGCCCCCCCACCCCTCAACTACCAAACAGGCTACTCAAGCGGTAGGGTTGACAGTGATGAGATTGATTGACCAATTAATGACTTATGCTGATTTACTCTTGTTCCTTGAACTTCATTATTCTGATTGAATAAATCGCAAAATTATACCGCCCCTGTCTCATCGTTAATTACTGCGCAGACGCGCAGTCCATTGCACACTGTAAGAACCCAGCTTTAGTATTGTCCATAAATGTTTTATTCATCAAATTAATTATGTTTTGAGCACTCATGCACTGCACTTCCGAGTATATTGTGATATATTGGTAATTTACACGGTTTTATCATGAGGCTGGTTGGTATGAGTACCTGAGTAGTGATCGATGTGTTTCAGTTTTCTTGTCCTTACAACCATTAATTAAAGTTGCATAGTCCGAATCGTTTTGAGTTTCTGTATTTTTTCTGCTATAAATATTCAATTGATTGTCATAATCTATTTACTCAAGTTTGAAGTCATCTTGATTTTAAATGGCTAACTTTTGAGATATATATCTGAAGTGTAATCATGTCAAATTAGTTTTGGCAAGCACGCCAAAACTCTGCCACCATAGCTTTCTTCAGTAACAGGTTCTGTTACATTGTTCCCACAGAGAAGGGAATATGGAATACCCTTCTATGTGGCAACAAATGCTTAATAAGTGCATCACTATCTAAGTTATATATGGAGAATCAAATCTAGATAATTGTTTTGGCTGTTTATGCTTCATTGGACTTTGCTGCTTTCAGTAGGTGTAAATTTCACCAGCGTACAATTGGTTTTCCTCATTGACACATTTTGTTTACTTTTTTTCTATTGAGACTGTATTTATACTGTCCATAGCATATAAGCCTGGGTACCCAGGCTTGTTTTCAATGCTGGCCAGTTGTAGTGTTGGTGTTATCTTACCACACAGTAGCTGCTGATAAGTTATTTGATTGCCTGCATCTCAGTAGCAGATAGATAATTGGTTGGTCTGGTTAGTAGCCTATGTTATTTTTTCTTTATTTTCTTGGCATATATGTATTATTTTATTTTGTTTTACTCTTATTACTAGACTACCCTAGTCCTATTTACATATCATAGGCCTACACATAGCTGTGTGGTATGTTGTCTGGCTACTTTTGGAATGGTTACCTTCCATTGGGTGTCCCGCTGGTGGGCCGTCCCATATCACATGCCCCTTTGCAGTGCAGCTTAGTGGGGGTTTCCTAGCCTTATTTTGCACAGATATTTTTTGTAAGTTTTTAGGTCAGGAATTTGTCGTTCCTTTTACCGTTTGGGCATTCCACACCCGGGTAGCCATTTCCAGCGTGCTTCTCTTGTGAGCTTTTATTTGCCTTCTGGTCAAATTGTGTATCCTGTTTATGGTTATATGACTATCATAGTAGTCTGTACTGACCTCTCAGCCTAGGAGCCGGATAGACAGGTAGGTGTGGGTAGTGTGCTGACATCAGGGAACCTAGGCAGTGTAATGGTTAGGGCACTGGCCCAGAATGCAAGAGATGTGGGTTTGATTCCAGCTCTAGGCACAATATTTCCCTTTTCATCACTCGCACGATGGTGGTGCCATGACGCGGATCATGTATAGGATATGTGCTGTATGGTCATTGAACCTACCCTGTTATGCATATGTAGAGTGCATTGCCTGTATGTATGTAATTGTAAGCATTAACTGACCATTTAAAACACTAAAGGCCCAGTACCACGAGGCCTGCGTTCGCTTACGATCGATCCACGAGGACTTTGCAATTAAATTACGACCATCTTACGACCACCTTATGACTAATCGCCGAATGCTGTGCGAGTGATCGCCGACTGATCGCCTTCCATTTTGTCTTTTTTGGTCGCAAGGAGATAGTCGCTGCAGCACCAACATCCTCCTTACGACCTCTGACGTCTCCACCGGTCGGCGATCATTTGCCGACCGATTGCTGACTGATCTGCGACCATAGTAGCAGTATTCAAGCATCACACGAGGCATTTTGCAGTTAAATTACGACCATCTTCCGACCACCTTACGACCACCTTACAACAACCTTACGACAACCTTACGACGACTCGCCGATCGCTCGCCGACTGACACGATGTGGCGCGTGTAAGATAGTTTGTAACAAATTGTTTCAATTTAGTCGCAAGGAACTCACAAGCTTTTGGTCGGCAAGTGATCGCAAGCGAACGCAGCCCGTCGTATGACTGGGGCATTACAATTCCACAAGGACGAGTGTAGTAGTCTGCACTGACCTGCCAGGCAAGGAGCCGTATGAACATGTGGGCATGGATAGGATGGTGACATCAGGGAGCCCAGGTGGTGTAATGGTTAATGCTCTTACTTAGTATGCAAGAGATGTGGGTTCGAGTCCCGCTCTAGGTACAATATTTCACATTTTTATCATCCCTCCCCCCCACAACACTATATTTATGAGAAATTCAGATTGCAAGACCAACCCTTCATGGTCACGGTGCAAATATTACTTTCACGCTGCTACACCAGCCTCCAAATATCTGTCTAGCTGATCACAGGCATGTACACACAGCTCGATACAAATATCCTGATGGCATCTGCATTTCTTGCCCTTCACAAATGCAGAGCGGATGAAGACGATGACTAAAACGAACGACAAATCATTCTGGCTGCCATTATTGCATCGCCTCAAACCACATTTTAATGGTTTCTTCTCATGTGAACACATTACTCTCGTGTCAAGCGTATTATCAACAGCTTGCTGCTAGTTCCCTAAAATGTGCCGGCTTGCTAAACATTCAACAGCCATTGTCTGTCCTCAGCGTTAATTATCTCAGTACAGCGTACTCAAATATGATATTGACCCTGCTTGGAACGTGCCTCTAAATTAAAGTTACGTCTTCATTAGGCCATTGATTACACCACTAACGCGAACCTGTGCATAATCGATACTGCATTGAGGTAATGGCGTGGGGGGTGATGAAAATGGGAAATATTATGCCTAGAGCGAGACGCAAACCCACATCTCTTTGCATCCCGGGCCAGTGTGCTAACCATTACACCACCTAGGCTCCCTGATATCACCACACTACATGTTTATTTGAATTTGTACTAGTACCATTTCCCTGGTACTCCTTTCAAAATAAGCTAATTTGAATTGGTACTAGTACCACTCCCCTGGTACTCCTATCAACATATGCTAATTTGAATTGGTACTAGTACCATTCACATGGTACTCTATCAAAATATGCTTATTTGAATTGGTACTAGTACCATTTCCCCGGTACTCCTATCAACATATTCTAATTTGAATTGGTACGAGTACCACTCCCCTGATACTTCTATCAACATATCCTAATTTGAATTGGTACTAGTACCATTCACATGGTACTCCTATCAACATATGCTAATTTGAATTGGTACTAGTACCAGTTCCCTGGTACTCCTTTCAAAATAAGTTAATTTTAATTGGTACTAGTACCATTTACCCGGTATTCTCCCCATCCTGATATGACATCAGATGTTGCCAGGACAGAAAACTCCAAGAACCAAGGTATTCCTTTCACTATATGCTAATTTTAATTAGCAGTAATAATATTTGACTGGTATTACTTTCACTGTAAGTTACTTCTAATTGGTACTAGTACCATTTCACCAGTACTCTTTTCAATATAGGCTATTTATAATTGACACTAGTACCATTTCACTGGCACTAGTACCATTTGACCATCACTCCTTTCAGCATAGAACAACTATAATCGGTACTAGTACCATTTCATTGGGATTCTTTTCAATATACCGTTTTTTTGTGTGTTTTTTTTGGGGGGTAAATATGTTTATTCTGCTGAATAAGTCTTTTGTCAGTGCCGAAGCACTGGTCTTCCAGCCATTTTTCAATTCAGGGTTATTTACACAAAAGGTATATAGAATAAGGTGTACAATACCTGTTGAATAGACAATTTGCACCATGTAACACAATGAAATTCTGAAACCCAAAAGTTCCATAACAATATGGTACAGTAGTGTCATATAACCAGATCAATATTAGTCAGATCAATGTGAGTATTTACATAGTATTTAGAATGTAAGCAGAAGTTATCTTCTGTATTCATTTCTAGTGCCATTTCACCATCCATCATCATCATGCTGTCGGTTGCGATGCGACAAAGACTGCTTTCATTACTTGACTGCCGCTCTCCATTTAGCTCTCTGCTGTGTGAGTTGCGTCCATGAGTCGGTCTTAATGTGTTTCAGCTTCAGGTTTCTCTTGATGGTATCCTTGAACCGGAGACGAGGGCACCCTCTCTTTCTGTAACCAGAAGACAGTTGAGAATAGAGGATCTGCTTTGGTAGCCATTTCACCACAACGTTTAAAATAGGATATTCTCTTAATGTAACTAGTACCATTGCAACATTTCACTATAGGATACTTCTCATTGGTACTAGTACCAGTTCACAACCAGACGGGATGGCCGAATGAGTTAGAGCGTCCATCTCCCGTGTTGGTAGGCCATGGGATCATGGCAACTTAATAGTGCTTCCCCCCTGGGAATTCAGGCCACCAGCAACATGACCTTACATCCCACTCAGTCACATTATCCTGTCACTGAGCTAACCAGTCCTTGTGCTATCCTATCAATGCCAAGTGTCAGGGTAGGTGGCAACAAGTATCAATTTTTGTAAGTTCATTGGTTTGACTCGACCGGGAATTGAACTCCCGATCTCGCGCACGAGAGGCCTGCACTCTATCGATTCGGCCACCGCGTCCGAAGGCTTGGTCTAGGTTTTCTACCAGTTCATTATCATCTTTTTATTGATCGATTGATTTATTACGGTTTTATGCCATGCCGGCAGCAAAGTGCTCAGATTTTATTCGGTTCTTATTTTTGTTTCACTTGTATCCATTGCTTTTAGACAGAATCAAAGACCCTGTAATACTAAGATGGCTCACTCCCTATCTCTCCCATGGTAATGTAAATTTCGCAGTGCCACCTTGTGGTGCGTTTGATCAGCCAGGCTGCTGGTTGGTGTTTCACATCTAAACACATACAATTATATTATACATGAGATAGGTAAGTATGAATACACATCAATATGAAATTGTTATGAACAAATATGTATCATCATCAGCATCATCATCATCATCATCGCCATCATCACACATCTTTCACATTCATATATACATTTATACATATAATATAGCAACTGTTTAACCAAGAGAACAGCCAGCGCATCAAGTGGTGGGTTTGATCATTTTGATTACACAGTACAGGCTGAGTGAGCTGTCTTAGTATTATAGGGTCTTAGACAGAATGCTATAACTCAAGAGGGACTGTAAAAGTTGTTTCAGATCACACTTACACAGCATGTTCAAGTTGCATAATCCGATGGCTTCAAATTTCTGTCATTTTCTGAGATGAATATATATGGGTGATTTTCATAATCTACTTTGATTTATTATAAATTACTAACTTGGGAGATTTATAAAATATAAACATGGCAAAATAAGTTTGTTGTTTGTTTGTTGTTGTTTTACGTCATAGCAACATCTAAGGTCATATCAGTATGGGTCACTACGCTCGGCATTAATAGGATAAGGCAAGGTCTGGTTGGGTCAGTGTCAGGATAATGTGACTGAGTGGGATATCAGGTCATGGTGCTGGCAGCCGGGTCTCCCAGTCAGACAGCACTATAAAGTCATCATATGTGTGCACTGTCACAAGTCGGTTCCCGTCCTGATATGAGTTTTATTGTTTGTTGTCAGGACGTAAAACTACAAAACTAACCAACCTACCAAAACTTCATTTCAATGGCATTATTACTCTTTAATTTAGCCACGACATTAGAAATTTCATCAATGCCTTATAAATATGGTGATCTGCCTACTAAAGGCCCTGTCACATTACGACGCATCTTGCAAGCGCGCAGCCAACGCGTAAAATCACTTTTTTACATCGAGAAGCGGTGAACTTTTTGGTGCAGAGGGCAAAGTTGGACATATGCATACCTTATACATAGCGTATGGCCAATGTATGACCAATGTATGGCTAACATGCTTCCAGGCGAAAATCGCTCGAATTACGCTCATGGTATATTCACAGAATGCCGGTGAAGGTTATATATGTTATTCGATTGACAGAACTATGCCTCATACATTACATATGTCAAGACATGCTGGAGAAATGCTAAATGTACGTCAGACGTATGTTAGACGTACATTATCCATACGTTGTCAGTACGCGGACTGCACTTTCCCACTGCCTTTAATGTAGGTCAACGTAGTGCAATGTAGTGAACAATGTATGTCTAACGTACATCAAAAGTACATCGACGTACGCCTAATGTATATATAACGTACGGCCAATGTAAAATCCACACGTTGTTGAATGTTGTCATACGTCGACAGTTTTATGCATGCACAAAACTTTGCCGACCCACGACACCGTATCTCAACGGAGGTTGATGTACATTGATGTATACCAACGAGCGCCTAATGCATGCATAACGCATATCAACGTATCCCGACGTAGCTGGCAAAAATCACATACATCGGCATATGTTGGCGCGATGCGTCATAATGTGACAGCCCCTTAAGCCCTGTATGGGTGCCGAAACTAAAGCTTTATCTCAAACAATAAACACCGAAACTGTAAGTGATCGGGTGCAGTGACCGAATCGGTAGAGCGCAGGCTTCGCATGCGGGAGATAGGGAGTTCAATTCCCGGTAGAGTCAAACCAATGACTTATAAAATTGATACTTGTCGCTTCCTAGCCTGGGGCTCAGCATTGACAGGATAAGGCAAGGACTGGTTAGCTCAGTCTCGGGATAATGTGACTCAGTGGGAAATTGGGTCATGGTACTGACAGCCTGATTTCCCAGTGGGGCAGCACTATAAAGTCATCATATGTGTGCACTGTCACAAGTCGGTTCCCGTCCTGATATGACCTTAGATGTTTGTTGCCAGGACGTAAAACTACAACAACTAACCCACCTACCAAAACTTCATTTCAATGACATTATTACTCTTAAGTTTATCCTTATGTCAATTTCCAATTTTCCGTCCTGATATGACCTTAGATGTTGCTAGGACGTAAAACAACAACAACAATTTCGTCAATGGCTTATGAATATGGTCTGCTTTCTGTATAGTCCAGCATCTAAATAAATTTTATTAATTATTAATAAAACTTCTTTTTGTATCGGAATTTGTTTCCCTTGACCACAAATATATGATTGTGAGCTTTCTAATTTAATGAGTGTCTATTGGCACAAAATTGATTGTGTGCTTTTACATGTAAATGCGATGGTTTGAACAAAAAACAAACATTTCTCGCCGTGAATATGGCCTATGCTGCCTATGCTGCCGACGCGGCGTAAAGCAACCACCAATCAATCAATCTATCAATCAAGCTTGCTAGGACCAGTATGGGTACCAAAACTAAGTCACTACCCCGAGCAATAAAACCCAAAAGAGTAGGAAAAGGCGGAGCGGAAATAGTGAAATTGAGGTCGCAGTTAGTAATTATGCAACATCAATAATTAATTCAAATATTCTTGTTGTTTTGATGTGATTATTTGCTTCACACATAAGCCTGTTGGAATTATTATCTTTGAATATTTATAGAAACTTGAATGAAAGAGATGATGGGATCCAGTAAAATTTCAAAGTTTTAACAAAGTAGAGAAGAATTAGAATTTATGTGTTGTTTGTCATTGTTTTATTGACGTTGTTTCGGTGTGTGGACCGGACGTGGTGGCTGAATCGGTGGAGAGCAAGCTTCCGGTGTGGAAGGTCGGGAGTTAGAACCACAGCCGAGTCAATCCAATGACTTACAAAATTGATACTTGTTGCTATCTAACCTGGCACTCGGCATTAATAGGAAAGGACAAGGACTGGTTAGCTCAGTATCAGGATAATGTGACTGAGCAGGATATCATGTCATGGTGTCAGCAGCTTGGTTTCCCAGTGGAGCAGCACTATAAAGTTGCCATGAGTGTGCACTGTCATAAGTGGGGACCCATCCAGATATGACCTAAGATGTTGCCAGGACGTAAAACTCCAACTATACTGTTCATAATCGTATATTTTTGCTTTACATCATTTTGATAGTTTGGCGTTGCGGGTTGCTTGCTATGAGAAGCCAACGGACACAATTATAAAGATATCAATTACAAAATGAGCAGGACGCGGAAAGTGCCTAATTAGCGCAGTTAGCGTGGGCTGCGGGATGTGTGAGAGCAAAGGGCCTTAGGGCATCAGATGTACGATATCTCATTTGGGGCACTCATTCCAAGAACCTTCAAAGGGTGAGTCCGGCATTGCCAATATACAAATATATCTGTCTGCTAATGCGAGTCCTGATATGACCTTAGATGTTGCCAAGATGTAAAACCCCAACAACCAACTAACCAACAGCTAATATGAGAGACGTGCAGCACAAATGGAAAGTGAACAGTCATTGCAGACACCCCTCCTGAGATGCTAGGACATAAAACAACAACAAACAAATAAATCATTTCCATTACATGGTATGTGATGCATATTCCATTATGCAAATATAAATACATCAGTAGCATATGTCCTTCACCTCTGTGAGTTAATTAATATATGATGTATAATCCATTATGCAAATATAAATTATATCATTAGTATCTGGAAAATTCTGGAAAAATGTAAGCCTATTATTTCCCAAAGATAACAAAGAAGAGAACACAAACTTCCAAGATAACGAAGGGACAATGCTCACAGACAAAGATGCAGCAAACAAACTGAACACACCCTTTGCCACAATAGGGCAAAAGCTGTCAGAAAACTTTAAAAAAAGATGGGAAAATAGATCAGGAACTGTGCAGAACGAAATCCCCACCTGCAAAACAGATATGATAGAAGTAAACAAATTAATAAATGACATAGACACAAATAAACCAAGTAGAATAGATGAAATCCCAACTAAAATACTGAAAGAGGCACTCCAAGCCATCCCGGTCACAAAGTATACCTATTCAGCATCTCCTTTGAACAGGGGCATTTTATCTCAGTCTGGAAAATGGCAACCATCACCCCCATTCACAAAAATGGAGACAAGCAAATCATGGGAAACTACAGGCCAATATCAATTCTTCAAACCCCAGGCAAGCTCATTGAAAAAGTGTTACATAGACACATAAATGAACACCTGGAAATAAAGGATATACTAAACGAAAGACAATGGGGCTTCAGGAAACTGTACTCCACATCAAAAACAATAGCTAACTGGCATCAATGAATCAAAAACAGTTAGTTGGAGCAACCTTAATTGACTTCAGCAAAGAATTTGATACAGTAGACCATAATATACTACTGGAAAAACTAAAAACCATGGGCATAAAATCCAACACTATGGACTGGATAAAATGCTACCTGAACAATAGGCAACAGAAAACAAAAATAAGCAATACACTATCAGACAACCAACCTGTCACATGTGGTGTACTCCGAGGGTCAGTGTTAAGGCCACTGCTCTTTATAATCTATACAAACGACCTTGAACAATGGTTGCAAACTGAATGCCTGCAACTGTATGCAGATGACACAGTCATATATGTAAAGGGCACTACAGAAGAGGAGGTAATAACTAAACTAAATAAGCTCCTACTAAGACTATACGAGTGGTGTGAGTCCAACAAAATAAGCATCAACACAAGCAAATCAAAAACAGTTCTCTTCTCGTATAAACAAATGCCAGAAAGAAAAGTACATTGTAAGCTAGGAAACCAAATATTAGAAAATGTAGACCATTACAAATACCTAGGCTTTGAGTTGGACAGCCAACTAAACTACAACCTATGTATAAATAAAATTATCCAAAAAGTAAACCACAGACTGTGGCTATTTGCAAAGCTAAGAGACTACATGACACAAGAAGTGTCAATAAAAATCTTCAAAGGCATGGTGCTCCCCTATTTTGACTATGGAGATGTAAACTACATGGGTGCGAAAAAAGAACTTCTAAAAAAACTGCAAATACTGCAGAACAGAGCCCTAAAAATCTGCCTCAGAGTAGACAAACTGCACCCCACCTATGACATACACAAAAGAACCAAAGTAAAATTACTAGAAAATAGGAGAATAATTCATTTGAAAACATTAGCATATATAGCTATAGTCAAAACAATAAACTCCTAACAAAACCACATAGGGCTACTAGAGCAAACAATGCGCCACTACTAAAGCAGACCAGAATCCAAATAAAAGCTCATGAGAGAAGCACGCTGGAAATGGCTGCCAAGGTGTGGAATGCCCAAACAGTAAAGTAACGACAAATTCCTGACCTAAAAACATACACAAAATATCTGTGCAAAATAAGGCTAGGAACCAACAACTAAGCTGCACTGCAAAGGGGCATGTGATAAGTCACGGCCCACCAGCAGGATGCCCAATGGAAGGTAACCATGCCAAAAGTAGCCAGGTAAGACACCACACAGCTACGTACAAGCCTATGATATGTAAATAGGAGTATGCTAGTCTAATAGTAAGAGTAGAAAAAATAAAACACATATATGCCAAGAAAATCAAAAAAAACTAACATAGGCTACTAACCATACCAACCAACTATCTATCTGCTACTGAAATGCAGGCAATCAAATACCTTATCAGCAGCCACTGTGTGGTAAGATAACACCAACACTACAACTGGCCAGCATTGAAAACAAGCCTGAATACCCAGGCTTATATGCTCTGGACAGTATAAATACAGCCTCAATAAAAAAAATTAAAAACAAAAAAATGTGTCGTACACCTTTGCGTGCTAACTAATATGTGATGTATATTCCATTATGAAAATATAAATACATCTGTACTATGTTTCATTCACGTCTATGCGATAATTAGCCTTCCTTATCGATTTTCTTATCCACCCTCCATACAACCAGGCCAAGCAATCGAGTGAAAACCTCACAAGCCTCAGTTTCGATCGGATTAGGTCACGTGTGAATGGGGACCAGTCCGCATGCAAGCCCAACCTAAATAGGCCACCCACTGTCCCCTGGTGCCCATGCCTTCCCAAGTAGTGGCACTGCTAGATAAAAGATTCACCACGTACTACAGTAGCTTGAGTAGGGCTGAAGAACAACCCATTAGAAAAAGTGGCGAAATGAGCGCAAGTAAATGAAATGAGCGCATATATTTTTAATTTAAGAAGCAAAATATATTCTTCACGTACATCTTTATATTTACCCGCTACTTTTGATTTTAAAACTGTAATAAAACATGTAGTTTAATGGATTTTAAAAGTGAAATTGACAGCATTCTGTGGTCGCCATCTTGTCTTATTGCATTCGCTCCCATTTCACCAACTCTGTGTTGATAAAAGTAGCCATTAGATATTGGAAGCAGGAATTCCACTTCCTGTTCCATACTAAAACAATGTTTGTGCGTATTTAGACTATGTTGTAATTCACCCCATCTCTGTGTTGCGGTGAATCTTTTATCTACAGTACCCCCTGCATGGAATTGCTGCAGAAGACCACCAATCGATAGCTATTACCGACTAGCCATCCTCACGGGGTATATTATCCAGAACATTGTGCCCACTGCTGGCACGCGACTCTTCGGGAGGATGCATATTCCACTCAAAGAAAATGGTGTTGTGGTTCAATACTATTGATAGCTGAAAAGAAAATAGTCAGAAAATATATATATACACTCTGATATATACATATATGTCATTTCCTTAAAACTAGTTTTAACAAATATATATATACATATATGTATATCTATTTTTACAACTATTTTCTTTTCAGCTATCAAAAATATTATATATATACATTAAAACCTCTCTACATCGACCGACCAGGGGACCGACTTTAAGAGGTCCTTTTTTGGAGATGGTCGGTTTAGAGAGTTAGAATATCCTTACAATGGTATTGTTTGGGACCCAAATAAAGCGATCGATATAGGGGAGTGGTCGATCTGTGGAGGTGGTCAGTTAGAGGTTTTACTGTATATGGAAGATCTTCTGATCAAAAAAAGAATCTCCGGAGGACTGGACACCTCATGAGTTCCCGACACTACAATAGAGGGCGCCACGATAGAAGCATACATTAATGTGATCTGTGATCTGTGATGTGAGTTGTTTAACCCGGGGAAATTTCAATCGCGGGCGATTGGTCTTCCTCATTCCCCTGCTCCTTGCCCTATCCTAATAATGCCAAGCGCCTGGCTAGGAAGCGACACGTATCAATTTGTAAGTCATTGGTTTGACTCGACCAGGATTCGAACCCGCAATCCCATGATCTACCAACACAGGAATTGTCTCTTGAGTAAAAGGCTTATCATTATTAATACGATTACTTTCTGTTCAATTGTGCTTCCATGAATAATTATGGCCAATTTCGATTTGTGAATCGTATTAATAATAAAGTAATGAGATTGTGTCGGGTGAAATGGTTGGAATGGTTGGAATGGTTGGATGGCTGTAGCAGACCTGTTGTAGTGGGGATCTATTAATACAGGTGGTGTCGTGTTGTGGGGATATATTAATACAGGTGGTGTCGTGTTGTGGGGATATATTAATACAGGTGGTGTCGTGTTGTGGGGATGCATTAATGCAGGTGGTGTCCTGTTGTGGGGATATATTAATACAGGTGGTGTCGTGTTGTGGGGATATATTAATGCAGGTGGTGTCCTGTTGTGGGGATATATTAATACAGGTGGTGTCGTGTTGTGGGGATATATTAATGCAGGTGGTGTCCTGTTGTGGGGATATATTAATACAGGTGGTGTCCTGCTGTGGGCATGCATTAATACAGGTGGTATCCTGCTGTGGGGATGCATTAATACAGGCGGTGTCCTGCTGTGGGGTCCTGTTGTGGGGATATATTAATACAGGTGGTATCCTGTTGTGGGGATACATTAATACAGGTGGTATCCTGCTGTGGGGATGCATTAATACAGGCGGTGTCCTGCTGTGGGGATGCATTAATGCAGGTGGTGTCCTGTTGTGGGGATGCATTAATACAAGTGATGTCCTGTTGTGGGGATGTATTAATGCAGGGGGTGTCCTGCTGTGGGGATATATTAATATGGGTGGTGTCCTGCTGGGAGGGTACATTAATGCAGGCAATGTCCTGTTGTGGTGTACATTAAGGCAGGTGGTGTCCTGCTGTGGGGATACATTAATGCAGTTGGGGGTCTTGCTGTGGGGATACATTAATGTAGGTGGTATCCTGCTGTGGGGATACACTAATGCAGGTGGTATCCTGCTATGAGGATACATTAATGCAGGTGGTGTCCTGCTGTGGGGATACATTAATGCAGGTGGGGTCCTGCTGTGGGGATACATTAATGCAGGTGGTGTCCTGCTGTGGGGATGCATTAATGCAGGTGGTGTCCTGTTGTGGGGATGCATTAATGCAGGTGGTGTCCTGCTGTGGGGATACATTAATGCAGGTGGTGTCCGGATGTGGTGATGCATTAATGTAGGTGGTGTCCTGCTGTGGGGATACATTAATGCAGGTGGTGTCCTGCTGTGGGGATGCATTAATGTAGGTGGTGTCCTGCTGTGTGGATGCATTAATACAGGTGGTGTCCTGCTGTGAGGATACATTAATACAGGCGGTGTCTCCTGATGTTTTGATATATTAATGAAGGTGGCGTCCTGCTGTGAGGATGCATTAATGCAGGTGGTGTCCTGCTGTGGGGATGCATTAATACAGGTGATGTCCTGCTGTGTTGATGTATTAATGCAGGTGGTGTCCAGCTGTGTGGATGTATTAATGCAGGTGGTGTCCTGCTGTGAGGATACATGAATGCAGGTGGGGTCCTGCTGTTGGGATACATTAATGCAGGTGGTGTCCTGCTGTGGGGATACATTAATGCAGGTCGTATCCTGCTGTGGAGATACATTAATGCAGGTGGTGTTCTGCTCTGGGGATGCATTAATACAGGTGCTGTCCTGCTGTGGGGATGCATTAATACAGGTGGTGTCCTTCTGTGGGGATGTATTAATTCAGGTGGTGTCCTGCTGTGGGGATGTATTAATGTAGGTGTTGTCCTGGGGATACATTTATGCGCTATTTCCACTGCAGCATATCAGAAATTTAATTCCACCTTCCCTTGATTAATGAACACAGACCATGAAGTTAGATTAAACTACTGCCAGTAAACACTTAACTTAATTACTGAACGGCATAAATAATGTATTACGTCCCAGCAATGGGTACGACTTATTCACAGCAAGAGGGCGATAATTGGGGAGGCAGCGAATTCTGTGTCTATAAAGGGGCTGTCACACTATGACGTATGGCCTTAGCGTATGCCAACGTATGCGATTTTCGACCAACACATCGGCATCTGGCAGCATACGTTACATATACATTGGGCATACGTCGAGTACGCTCAGTATACGGCGTCATAGGTCGGCGTAGGTCGAGCCACTAACAAATGTTTGTGCATGTTCAAACTTGTCAATGTATGTCGCCGTATGGCTCATACGTTTCTCATACGCTCGGTGTATGCTTGGCATATATCAGCATATGTTATGCACATGTTAGGGGTAGGTCGGGATAGGTTGGAACACGTTAACCGTACGTTCAGCCTGTTGGGAATGTGCAGTCCACGTACAGCCAATGGATGCATAGCGTACTCCAAACATACTTCGAACATATGCCGTCCGTATCTCCAGCATAGGTAACGTATGCGCCTTACTTCTAGCGATGGAGTAACATAGGTAACGTTGGTCGGCGTACAGTCAGCGTATGCAAACGTTTTGCGAACGTTTTGTGAGGCACATGAATGCTCTCAATAGGTCAGAGATATGTTCGGGATATGTTATGTACGGTGTGTGTACGTTGTGTGTACATTGTGTATACGCCGATTTATATCCCTCGAGCGCGAAAAGTTTGGCATATGCCAACCTATTTTGATTTGAAATTTATTTCAACATGTTATGCACACGCCGGCGCCATACGTCGTAGTGTGACAGGGCCTTAACTTAAAGTTGCGTAGTCCGATAGTTTTGAGTTTCTGTTATTTTCTGAGATAAATATATAAGGCTGATCACTATTATCTACATCACTTTAGGTTGAAGCAACTTTGATTTTAAATGGCTAACTTTTGAAGTACTTGGAGTGCAACTATGTAAAATTCAACTCTAACATCATATACTGATATGGCCCTAGATGTTGCCAGGACGTAAATCTCCAACAACCAACCTGGATTTTGGACGGAACTGCATCCAAGCCTCTGTATACACATTGAACTGAGTCAGTTTCTCTCAATTAACAATCAAAAAGGAAAGTTTGTTATAATTAACGATGCCTCTCTAGAGCACATTGATTTTTATCATCGGCTATTGGGCGTCAAACATATGGTCATTCTGACATATTTCTTTGGGGGAAACCCACTGCCGCCACATAGGCTACTATTTCCGACAAGCAGCAAGGGGTCTTTTATATGCACTTTCCCACACACAGGACAGCACATCCCATAGCCTTTGATGAGCCACTTGTGGACCACTGGTTGGAACGAAAAATAGCCCAAACTGCAAATGGGTCCACTGAGCAGGATTCGATCGGATGACCGACAGCTTAACAGGTGGACACTCTACCACCTGAGCTACATCCCGCTCGTAATTAGCAAACACAACATTTACTAATTTAATTTAAGTAAAATTCAATGGGTGTAGATGAAGCTATTAAGATGATTAGTGGACTCTTGTAATCCTGCCTCATGCATATTTAATGAGAGTAATGAGGGGGGAGCTGTTAGCCCCGCCTACCCACCCCTCGCCCTCCGCCCATCCACCCCCCGCCCATCTGCCCACCTGCCCTCTCACCTATAGATTCTAAAAGAAGGTTGGTTGCTGGAGTTTTACATCTTGGCAACCTCTAAGGTCATGTCAGGATGGGTACCTACAGACCTGTGACAGTGCACTCTCATGGTGACTTTACAGTGCTGCCCCACTGGGAGATCAGGCTGCCATCACCATGATGTGATATCCCATTCAGTCACATTATCCTGACACTAAGCCAACCAGTCCTTGCCCTATCCTATTACATAGATACATACATACACACATACATACATGCACACATACACACATATATAAATACATATGTACATACATACATCCATACACCCATAAATACATAGGGGGGCCTACATACATGCATACATATGTACATACATACCTACCTACACACATGCATGCATACATGCATATGTACATACATACATACATACACACATACATACATACATACATACATACATGCATACACACATACATACATATGTACATACATACACACATATACATACACACATACATATAACAATATATACATACATACATATATATACATACATAGATACATACATACATACACACATACACATACATACACACACACATAGATACATACACACATACATACACACACACATACATACATACACACACACACACATACATACATACATACATACATACATACATACATACATACATACATACATACATACATACATACATACATGTACACGCAGACACTGAAGCTTGACAAAACATGGGCTTGGAGACTGGAACAGTGAATGTGTGTCCTGCTTGGAGAGTGAGTGGAGAGTGTACAAGACTGGGACGCGTTGTAATATTAAGCGAATTATTCATGACTTCCGGTACCGGTGAATTAATTACCGCCCGGAAGCCGAGACGCCGACCTGAGCGTCCCCCGCCGCCCGCAGCGCCACCTGTGACGTCTGCAGGAACTAAACGAACAACAGCGAGCCAAATGTCGTCTGCCAACCCGGAAATGAAGAGATGCGCGCGCAGGTTGGTATGGGGATGATTGGAGAGTGTTTGTTTGTTGTTGTCTTATGTCCTATCAACATCTAAGGTCATATCAGGATGGGTACCTACACACTTTTGACAGCGCACCCTCACCATGACTTCAATCTATAGGATACAGTGATAATTGGCCTTGGACCTGTTAGCCGCTCTTAATTAATAGAAATCGAGACAGTTCTTCAGATGTGGTGGATTGTAGCAACTGTCACTGGCTCCAAGATATACGTAATGCTTGACCAGTATGCATCCAGTCGGGACTTGAAACAGTTCACCGACTCTGCTGCTACGACACTCTCCGGCAAGTCATTCCACAGGTCAACCACCCTAAAGCCGAAAAAGTTGTGTTGCAGGTCCAGTCTGGAGTACCACTTCCTCAGCTTCAGGGAGTGTCCTCTGGTCCAGGTGTTGGAGTCTCTGATAAGGGGGCTGCCTGTCTTGTAGATACCATGGAGATATTTGAAGGCTTCAATCATATCCCCCCAGGCCCATCTGTAGTACATGCTTGGGATCTTCAAATGACGCATACGTTGTTTGTAGGGTATTTCATCGAATCCATGTACAAGCTTCGTTGCCCTTCTTTGGATCCTCTCAATTCACTCAGCATCCTTCCTATAGAGTGGTGACCACACAAGATTTCCATATTCCAAAAGTGGACTTGCAAGGGATGTGTACAGTCTTCGCACAACATCCTCATCTAGGTATGTGTACGATCTTCGAATGATGGCCAGTATTCCATTAGCTCTGTTGCCGGCTTCCTGGATGTGGTCGCTGAATGTCAGTTTGTTGTCCACCTTGACACCCAAGTCCTTTCCTATCGTTGTTTCAGAGAGCGGAACATTATTCACACCATCGTTCATTACACAGATCTATGTGCTCACTGTTTTTGCCCCCTAAATGCATCACTTTGCATTTTGAAGCATTAAACTTCAGCTGTCAATCACATGACCACTTCTGCGCGTTGTTGACGTCCTTCTGCAAGTCCCCTGAGTCACTACTGCGTTCATTCATGGTGACTTTATAGTGCTGCACCACTGGGTTGGTTTGGGTCGGGGAGCTTTTATGTCCTAGCAAACTCTAAGGTCATTCGTATCAGGATGGGTACCTACAGTTTTACGTCCTAGCAACATCTAAGGTCATATCAGGACGGGTGCCTACAGACCTGTGGTTGGTTGGAGTGTAACGTCCTGGTAACATCTAAGGTCATATCAGGACGGGTGCCTACAGACTTGAGGTTGGTTGGAGTGTAACGTCCTGGTAACATCTAAGGTCATAACAGGACGGGTACCTACAGACTTGTGGTCAGTCACACAATCCGTGAGTTGCTACCGTCAATAATAGTTATTGCAACTGCCGTCAGAGGGCAGATTGATGGTGGAAATCCTCTACAAGATATTTTCCATGCACCCTAACGCTCAGTGGGCTTCTTACTCACAACAGTAGTTCTTGCCACTGCCACCAGAGGGCAGGTTCAGTCACAATATACCACGCATCACACCACCTGTTGTCATTTTTTCGCACAGCTACTCCTAATTTTTTCTTGAAGATTTATACTGCCTATCATGGATAAGTCTGAATAGACTTGTTTTCACCATTAGACAGTTTGTCGATAGAAAGCCCGAGCCTACACTTTTACCGACCTGAGGGATTTTTAACCTCCCACACCACACAGACATGGTATGAGAGCAACCGGCCTTTGATGATGCTGTAAGTTATACACAACGGTGGAAATCCAAATTGGAGGAGGTGGTGGGCACAGGGAATTGAACCACTGACCTTCAGATTAGGAGTCCGACCTAAAAAAGTCAGACACTCTAACCACTCGGTCACAGAGAATACCGAATGAAGTACAACACATCTCATTCTGGTTGGCTGTTGGGGTTTGACGTCCTTGCAACATCTGAGGTAATGTTAGGACACTTTCATTTTGTGAACTGAATTAAAAGCAATTAAATACCTGCATACATAGGTAGAGTCGTGTAGATTCAATATGGCTTAAATTCTGATGCGTCTGCCTGCTCCTCTTGCTGAAGCGACAGATCCAGTTATTCACAAATGGTCACTTCCTGCTGCTGGCCACCGATGAGTCGCAAGCCCCTGGGATACGTCTTGCAAATACGTAATAAAACCATCACACCTCCCTTATCCACCTTACCCACTGATTCACTTGTATTTCATTTCTACCAATTTGACATTACATCAGAAGTATTTTAATATGGCTATTTCTGATTTGAATTGCGGGTCAAGTTAGCGCTGTGAGCAATGCGATTCAACAGATTCGCTTTGGTGCTGGTAATTGGGCGATCTGTTGGTAAACCCGTCCCCTGGGGACGCTGTCTCTCGGGGCCATCCATCTCAATGTGACATGATGAGCCATCGGGGTTACCCATCGCGGGGCACTGACAGCGGCCATGTTGTTGTTTCCCCCGGTCATGTCCTTATAGATGAGTCGTAAACGTGAACGCGCTTCTAATAGCCTGGACGAGATAAATTGGCAACTTTAAAAGGACTGGGCAACTGTGATTTGAGATACTTGTCGCTAACTAGCCTAGCGCTATGCATTACTAGGATAGGACAAGGACTGGTTAGCTCAGTGTCAGGATTTGTTTTGTTTGTTCGTTGTTTTACGTCCGAGCAACATCTAAGGTTGAGTGCCAGTCTCGAAGCTTCAAGTATCAATTTTAAAGTCATTGGTTTGACTCGACCGGAAACTGAACTCTCGATCTCCCGCGCGCAAGGCCCGCGCTCTACCGATTAGACCACCACGCCCGGTAATGTCAGGATAATGTGACTGTGTGGGTATCAATCAGATCATGGTGCCGGTGGCCTGGTCTCCCAGTGGGACAACACTATAAAGTCGTCATGCGTGCGCACTGTCACAAGTCTGTAGGTACCCATCCTGATATGACCTTAGATGTTGCTAGGTCGTAAAAGAAACTATTAAAAAAGAATGTAACCTAGAAAACAAATGCTGTTTAAATGGAGTAACACAAAAAAAAAGCTGGATGTTGGACTGTTTGCAATCTCCAAACAGTCACAAGCCGTAAACAAGAAGCAAGAAAATCAAAGTATTAATTACTTTTTAAAAATTCAAAAGATTTATATAAAATTGGATTAGTGTTGCCAAGCGGTGAAGACAAGACAAGACAGTGTTAAAACACTTATCCGTTATGTTTGTTGTTTTTTGTTGTTTTATGCCCTAGCAACATCTAAGCTCATATCAGGACCGGTACCTACAGACTTGTGACAGTGCGCACTCATGACAACTTCATAGTGCTACCTCACCAGGACCTGATATCCCACTCAGTCACATTATCCTGACACTGATCCAACCAGTCCTTGCCCTATCTTAACAATCCCGAGCGCCTGGCTAGGAAGTGACAAGTATAAATTGTTAAGTCATTGGTTTGACTCGACCAGGGTTCGAATCCCACGATCCCATGGGTTCGGATCACCCGATCTCCAAAAACAGGAGGCGGATGCTCAACTCATTTGGCCATACCGTCTGGTTGCATCCATTGTGAGTGAGAGTAAATAAATTCTTCTTTTTTTTAAAGAAGAAAAAAAGAAGAACAAATATTGTTTCGTTCCATTGCATCGGGCCCTTGGTAAAGGTCTCGAGGGGGGAGGAGTAAAACCCGAAGCGACGGATCTTATTCTAACTGTGATCAGGTTATGCCTTAGATAAAGAATTCACTCCGTACTTGGAGTACATAGGTGAATACCAACCCTATATAGAAGCTGTCGAAAAAGCGGGGAAATGAAATGAGAGCCTAAATTCACAATCTAAGAAGCAACACTTATTCTTTATATATGTCTTCGTATTTCCCCGCTACCTTTGAGTTGAAAAATATAATAAAACATATAGTTTAATAGAATTTAAAGGTGAAATTGATGGCGTTCTATTTCCGCCATCTTGTCTTTTTGCATTCTCTTCGATTTCACCAACTCAGTGTCAAAATAAGTACCCATTTTATATTGGAACCAGGCATTCTACTTCCTGTTCCATACTATAGCTATTTTCGCCCGTATTTAGAATATGTTGTCGTTCACCCGTGTACTACAAGTACAGGGTGAATCTGTTATCTAGTTATGCCTGTGACTTCTGTACTGCAGAAGATGTAGCGAATAAAACCAATGAAATAACAACAGTTTGTCAGCAGTCATTGGTTGGAGAGAGCACCATATATGGAGATGACCTTTCCGATTCATTGTGCATGGTGGTTCCAACATGGGTAATTGAACATGGCGAACCCATATATGCATTCTTTACGACGGATGGCGCCACCTTCTGTGAAATTCTAATACGTAGCATTCTCATTGACACATATGCCAACTAGCGGGTCTTTTGGAACTAAACATCGAGTAACCATGATGATAGCTAGCTCAAATTTGCATATGTTAATTAGATAAGACATCAGCAGCCAGTCGATGTGGGAGATATTCAATTACATACACATGGAAAATGATGGAAGGCAAAGTACCGAACTATGGCATAACAACGTATCATTCAAAAAGATATCGTAGACTTGGTAAGGGACCAGCAATAAATACAAAAGCCTCACAGTCAACAAGAACTCTGCGGGAGGGAAGTCTTTCTGTCCGAGGAGTTCAGCTCTTCAATACAATGCCAGCTTACATTAGAAATCAAACTGCAGTGTACAATCATTCGAAAGGCAGATTGATAAGGTATTAACAACAATTCCAGATGAACCACAGATTCCAGGATACACCCAGCTAACGCCAGCAGATTCAAACTCATTACAGCACATGACAAAACTGAACAGAGCGTCCTCACCACATGTGGTGGGCCCTGATGGTGGAGTCTCCGACTTGGCTTGAGCATACAGCTCATCTAATCTAATCTAATATACACATACTGATATATATACACTGATGTTTACAGATAAATTAGAGTACATATGTGCACATTTAAATGACAAAAAAATGAAATGGGATAAATTGAAGTGGATTTTATATTCAAATCATATTTACAGTAAAATCACATTTACATTAAAATCACATCTCTATATAGGTCATATTTAGATTTTAGTCAGATTTACATATAAATCACATTTACATTTAAATCACATTTATATTTAAGTCACATTCAAATTTTAATCATATTTGCATTTAATTAATATTTACATTTAAATCACTTTACATTTAAATTATCCTTATATTGAAATCACTTTTTACATTCAAATCACACGTACATTTAACTCACATTCACATTTAAATCACATTCAGATTTGAATCACATGTACATTTAAATTAAATTTACATTTAACTCATTAACATTTAAATCACATTTAAATCAGATTTACATTTAAATTACCATTATATTTAAATTACACTTATGTTTAAATTAAAGTTACATTTAAATCACACTTACATTTAAATTAAATTTGCATTAAATTAAATTTACATTTAAATCACATTCACATTTAAATCACATTTACATTTAAATTACCCTATATTTAAATGACACTTACATTTAAATTACATTTGTATTTAACACACATGATTCCATATCAGCGACCAACTCTCCTTCGACAAGCAACATTACACTTAATAAGCATATAATAGACCCCCGCCAGGTAAGCTGGAAAGTACCCGAATAGAGTGGTTCCAGATTCTGCCAACAGATGTCACTAGCTTAACTGGAGGAGTCTAATACAGGAAGAGAGCAGTGGTGAAATTCCAGAAGAAAAATACAATATATATATATTTAAAAATATATTACAAGGATAAGAGACAGCCCAGGTAAAAATGTAAAATTTAAGACCTAAATGCACTGGGATTGGTCCCACTGCTTCGCTGGTCACAGATGGTCCAGTGTATTATTAACAACCCCACCCCAACAACATAATTCATAAACTCACATAACTAGCTACATTAGAGTTACACTAGAGTTTTCCTAACAAACCAACATTTATATACCGCTTTCCTAACTGCAACTGAACATTCAAACTTAGTACATATTTACCAACTGAATACAGAAGATAACTTCTGCTTACATTTTAAATACTATGTAAATACTTGCATTGATCTGACTAATATTGATCTGGTTATATGACACTACTGTACCATATTGTTAGGGAACTTTTGGGTTTTAGAATTTCATTGTGTTACATGGTGCAAATTGTCTATTCAACAGGTATTGTACACCTTATTCTATATACCTTTTGTGTAAATAACCCTGAATTGAAAAATGGCTGGAAGACCAGTGCTTCGGCACTGACAAAAGATTTATTCAGCAGAATAAACATATTTACCAACAAAAAAAAGGAAAAAAAAGAGCTTTAATCCTGTTGAGATCGGAAAATAATCAGGAATTCTATTATTTTTCCAGGCATTCTTTACGGAGATATAGCATGTAAAATAATAGGCACTCAGCTAATGTTTCAGAATAGAGTGGTTCCAGATTCTGCCGATAGATGACACTAGCTTTTCTGGCGGGGTATATTATCTACGAACAATTTGGTCTGTTCTCGCTAAACAGCAAACCAACATGGGCAGGCTAAATAAAATCATCACAAAAGAAACCAATGACAAAAAAACAACATCAGACGCTGTGTGTTTCTGCAGTCAGTCACGTGATCGAGCTGTGTTATTTTGATTCGCTGCTTGAGATGGGTTGCGCCATTCGATATACCAACGCCATGATTCAATGATTTATCGTAACTGAGCGATACATCGGTCAATTAAGGCTAGCCATCCTAATTGCAGCGCTAGAGGGTGGGCGGTAAGCAGAAAATCAGCTTTATTGACCGACGCAGTCTGTCATCATCATAATCACATCGGTAGCGACCCAATGATGGCCATGGGGATAAATGCCGAGCACTGTGTCTCTCAGACAGGGGATTGTCTAGTGTCACCCTGCCTTCACTAATGGTAATATGTGCTACTCTCAACCTGCCATCCATAACATGCTATATGAGTCGTCACTTTTCTTGTAAAAATTGTCCACTAGCTGGTTTGCTAGCACTATCTGATCTTTCTATAAAATTATTAAATGTATTTTATTGATTGAATAAAGTCTTTTATCAGTGCCAGAGCACTGGTCTTCCAGCCGTGTAGTAAAATTGTTCGCTACATAAATGAAACTATCAGTTGTAATAGTATGAAGGAAGAATTCAAGTATTATACATGTATTATAACTGTATTATAACTGATATACATTATGTGACATTGCATGGTTCCGGAATTATCATAGATAAAGGACATTTCTTTAATATTTTCTCTTTAAAGCTGCATAATCCGATGAAAATATCAGGTTTTGAAAATCGAAATAATTATCTAGATTCGATTCTACATATGGTGCACTTATTAAACATTTGTCATCACATTGAAGGGCATACTTAGGCAACTTAATAAAATATCTTACTGCAGAAACCTATCGTGTCAGAGTTTTGGCGTGCTTGCCAAAATGAATTTAGCATGTTTGCACTTTAGATATCTCAAAGGTTATCCATTTAAAATCAAAGTTATTTCAAACTAAAGTAAGGTAGATTATAATGACCGACCTAATATATTAGGTCATGGTAGCCTGGTCTCCCAGTGGGGCAGCACTATAAAGTCACCATGTGTGCGCACTGTCACAAGTCGGTACCTGTCCTGATATGACCTTAGATGTTGGCAGGACCTAAAACTCAAACAAACAAACAATTCCCCCTTGCCATCTATCACCCTGATTATTTGTTACATGAAGTTATTAAAAATGTTCTAATAACATTTATAAATATTTATGTATATAATTATCATCCGTGCTGTGTTTATTCATTAATATTTAATTGTATCTGCCTGGTTATAACTAATATCTTTAGGATAATATATTATGGTTTGCCAAATATTGTCTAAAATAAATCTCCGGGTAATATGCACAGACCTTCCCACACCAACTGGCAATCAATCCTGGCATAAGGAGGTTGCGGAGAATGCTTGCGGACAGTTTCTAGATGGGTCCCATGGGGAACAAACCCGAACCCGGTGAATAGGAAACTCTGCACATGCAGACGGAGCCAAACAATGTCGCCGAAGGTTTAAAGGAAGCGGGGTGGAGAGGTCAGGAAGTGAGGTGAAAGAGGGCGGTCGAGGGGAGAGGAGGGAGCAGGGGAGATGAATGGGTTGACGATAGCAGGGTGGAATAGGAGAGGGAAGAGGTGCACGGAGTGGAAGAGTGGACGGTGGAGGAGTGAAGAGGTGAGGCAAAGGGTGAATAGAGGGGACGATGAAAATGTGGGGAGGAAGGAGAGAGAGAGCGGAGAGAGTTTAGAGGGGAGAGAGTGGAAGAGGGAGGGGAGAGGGGGAGAGAGTGGAAGAGAGAGCACAGGGAAGAGAGAGCGGAGAGAGTTTAGACGGGAGAGAGTGGAAGAGGGAGGATAGAGGGAGGGGAGAGGCGGAGAGAGGAAACGGAGGAGAATAGACTGGAAAGTTGGACGTTGCAGGAGAGATGAGGTGTGAGGTAAGTGGTGAAGAGACTGGAAGGTGAACATGTGGAGATCAAGAGGTGAGGGAAGAATGTGGGGAGGAAGGTGAGAGAGGGAAGAGAGGGGAAAAGAGGAGAGGGGGAGAAGGGGAGGGAGAGGGCGAGAGAGTGGAGAGAGGAGAGAGTGGAGAGAGGGCAGAGAGGGGAAGGAGAGAAGAGAGATGGAAGGCAGTGGTAGGCAAGAGGGGGGGAAACAGAAGCCGAGAGAGGGAAGAGAGAGTGAAAGTGGGTGGGGGGCGCGGGAAGGATGAGGGAGGGGAGACGGGATAGGGGGCAAGGCAGAGGGATGGAGATAGGGGAGGGAGAGGAGGAGATAGGGGGAAGAGAGGGAATGAGAGAGGAAGAAGGAGTGAGGGGGAGATAGGGGTAGAGAGAGGAGAGAGAAGTAGAGAGCGGGAGAGGAGAGGGAGAGAGGGGGAGAGAGCGGGAGAGAGGGGGAGAGCAGGGAGAGAGAGGGGGAGAGGTGGGAGACGAGTGAAGTGTGGAAAGTTGGAAGGTGGAGGATGGAAGACGTGTGCGGTAAGTGGTGCAGTAACAGGTTCTATTAAATTGCCTCAGTATTCCCTTCTATGTGGCAACAAATGCTTAATAAGTGTATCCGTATCTCAGTTAGATATATATAATCAAATCTAGATAATTGTTCTGGCTTTGAAAATGTGATGCTTCATCGGACTATGCAGCTTTAATAAAAAGAGAATTAAAATGAATTAGTTTTCTTTTGCTCTTTGCTCCCTGATTGTACTTATTCTTCTTCCTCTTGTCTTTATTAATAGGACGCCATTAGGTTACGCTTGGATGGTTTCCATGATCATCCCCTTGTGCGTGAAATACTACAGAGCTTTATGCATATATATAGGTCCTACATGCTTACGATATTTCTTTATATGATAGATTTGGCATCCATACAAGTTACTCCCATGTGTGTCCGGTGGCTTTAGATGGGCTTGTGAGTGAAGTGCCGAGAGTGGGTACTGGGGGGGGCCGAGCCGACACCATGACCATCTATCACTTGGGACGCAGGTTCTGGGGGCGTGGCGGTGTTAGTTGGCTGGTAGAATTGAGGCGCGATATCGTACAGGCATGAATGGGGAGCGTTGGACGCAGCGCTCACCCTGTCTTCTTAGGGCGGACATGGTACTATGAGCTGATGATTTACAAGGATTGATTTGTTTGTTGTTTTACGTCCTAGCAACATCTAAGGTCATATTAGGACGGGATTTACAAGGACACGTGACCAAATAATAGCTCCAATGGTTGGTTGGTTGTTGGAGTTTTACATCCTGGCAACATCTAAGGTGTTATCAGGACGGGTACCTACAGACTTGTGACAGTGTGGACTCATGGTGACTGTGCTTCCCCAATGGGAGACCAAGCCGAGAGCATCATGACCTGATATCCCACTCAGTCACATTATCCTGACACTGAGCTAACCAGTCCTTGCCCTATCCTAATAATGCAGAGTGCCAGGCTAGGAAGCGACAACTATCAAATTTGTAAGCCATTGGTTTCATGTCACTACCCTACCCATGCGTACCTATCTATCTGGCTCCTTGCCCGAGAGGTCAGTGCAAACCACTAGACTCATCTCCCTGGAATTGTAAGTCTATTTAATGGTTACTTAATGCTTACAATTACACACATACAGGCAATGCACTTACACTTACATACACAGGGTAGTTTCAACAACCATACAGCGCGTAGCTTGTATAGGATCCTGGTTACAGCACCAGTGTCATGGTGGGGGTGATGCAAATGGGAAACATTGCGCCTACAGTGGGAATCGAACCCACATCTCTTGCATTCCAGGCCAGTGTGCTACCCATTACACCACCTAGGTTCCCTGATGCCACCACTCTAACGACGTCTACCTGGCTATGTGGTTTCTTGCCTGAGAGGTCAGTGCAGACTACTACACTATCAACCTGTTACCTGCAACTTATTTTTCTTCTTTCTTTTATACTGTCCATAGCATGTAAGCCTGGGTACCCAGGCTTGTTTTCAATGCTGGCCAGCTGTAGTTTTGGTGTTGTCTTACCAAGCAGTAGCTGCTGATAAGTTATTTGATTGTCTGCATTTCAGGAGCAGATAGATCTGTTGGTGCGTTTAGTAGCCTATGTTAGTTTTTTTGGGGCCCTCTTGGCATTGTATTTTGGTTCTATTCTTATTACTATGTTAGTTGTTTTCTTAAGGTTCTATGTTAGTGTTTTGGGGTTTTCTTGGGAAGAGTTTTCCGCTTTTTTCTACTTAATTCTATACTAGCCTATTTGATTTACATGTGCATAGGCCTGTATGTAATAGGTGGTTGAGTTATGTTTGTTTGAATTTGATTTGACTTATATTGTTGTTAGATATGTTATCTGGCTTTTATATTTCTGGTTGTCCCGCCCTGGGCTGTCCAGTTGGGGGCCGTGACATGTTAATGATGTCTGTCAATGTCAATGTCCACCATGAGGAATGCCAGAAGTTCAGTTCCCGCTCAAATCAAACCAATGACTTATACAATTTATACTTGTCGCTTTCTAGCCTGGCGTTTGCCATTAATCAGGGATGAAAGATCTCCGCGGTTTCGCGGATTTCCGGGATTTCTTATATTCACCGATTAACGTTAAACAAAATTCCAAAAGATGGGATGTATATGAGAACAGTTGGGGGGGGGGGGGTCAAATCCCGTTCTTATATCACCTTAGATGTAGCTAGAACCTAACACCTAGGCAAGAAAGTATTAGATATGGCCGATAATGCAAACACAACAAAGCTAGTTGAAACCTGACTTCCGATATTTTTACGCAATCCCCTGACAATGCTAAGTCTATGGGAGAAGATCCGCGTTATTGCGGAAATTCGCTGTCGGTGTAATACTTCCGGCTTGTTTTCCGCTTTTTTTTGCTGGAAATCACTTTCATCCCTGATTAATAGGATATAACAAGGACTGGTTGGCTCAGTGTCAGGACAATGTGACTGAGTGGGATATTGGGTCATCATCCCGGCAGCCTGATTTCCCAATGGAGCAGCACTATAAACTATCCATGAGTGCACACCGTCACAAGTCCGTAGGTACCCATCCTGACATGACCTTAGATGTTGCCAGGACGTAGAACTCCAACAACCAACTAACGTTCTTTTGCTTTATTTTTTCAGGTGAGTCCTTGTGCTTCGACAATGCCGAACACACGCCGAAGGTACTTTCTTATGCAGGGAGCAGCTTGGAGAATGACATGAATTATTTCACGTAGAAGGTCTGTCCTGAATGCATTGCAAAAGTGGTATGAATTGGTTTTATTCGTTATGGTAACAAAGTGTAAAGTCTACTGCTCGAATTGTGTGGTGTTCTCTGTGGCGGAGTGGTTAGAGTGTCTGACTTTTTTCTAGGTCGGACTCCTAATCTGAAGGTCAGTGGTTCGATTCCCTGTGCCCTCAGATCTGCCAATTTGGATGTCCACCGCTGTGTATAACTTACAGCATCATCAAAAGCCAGTTGCTCTCATACCATGTCTATGTGGTGTGGGATGTTAAAAATCCCTTGGGTCGGTAAAGGTGTATGCTCGGACTTTCTATCGACAAGACTATTCATGCTTATCCATGATAGGCAGTATAAATCTTCAATACAAAAAAATAATTAAAGAAAATCTGTGTTTGTGTAGGCAGGCTATAGTGAAATCAATACAGGGAAAGAGAAAGGAAGAGTATAAAGTGTGAAAGAAGAGAGAGAGTCAAGCCCTCTGGTTTATTATTTATATGATACATGGATTCAGTATAGAGTATCACCCCACCCTATTCTCCCAATGAGAAACAAGAATGTCTAGCTCTACCACTGGGGATCCAGCCTTCCTGGTCCCCATGGTTACCAGTGATCTGCCCACCACCACCAAGCTGTGTGGCTCCGCTGGCCACCACCTGCCCTGAGCTGAGTGTGTGGTGATCCTGACTAGCAGAGCGGAGAGGGGGTAGTGTGTAGGGCTCTGAGTGGCCCTTACACACAGTCCTGCCAGCACCACTATGTCTATTTACCTATCAATCAAACACCACCAGCAACTACATAAACACATTTATGCGCCTGGCCATGTATACCTGTTTCACAATAGAACATTTGCATTCCCCCACCAATGCTTATTATCGGAATATTTTACAAAAGGACAAGTAGACGGAACACTTGACACTCTCAACCCTACAAATGGACGAACCAGTTTGTAGCTGAAGGGTGAGTGGCTAGAAAATCTGGTGTTTAGCGCAACCTTGCGGATTCATGTCCAAGCTGTGACTCATCATTGCTAGCATGTGCTCTGATGTCAGCGCCGCTTAGACCGAAACGGCTAAGATGATAATGACAAGGTAACGGATATCGGCCAAAGTCGATAGGTGGCACCAAGTGCATGGGTATACGGCTCTGGAGGTAATTGCCGAAAAAGCTAGGCGGCAGACGTGGAACATGTTAGTTTACCGGAATGCCAACATGTGGCGGGGCAGTGTTCAATTGAACGATCGCTTCCTGCACCACTTTGAATTACCCATGTTAGCGCCAACATGAACAATTTACCTTACGTTAGTTTGAAGTAACTTTGATTAAAAATGACTAACTTCAGAAATATTTTAAGTGAAAACATGCTAATTTAATGTTGGTGTGCTTGTAAAAAAAACTCTGAACCCTTAGGCTTCAGCAATGACAGGTTCTATTAAATTTACTGAGTACTCCCTTCTATGTTTTACCGACCCAAGGGATTGTTAGCCTCCCACACCACATAGACATGGTATGAGAGCAACTGGCCTTTGATGACCCTGTAAGTTCTACACAGCGGTGGAAATTCAAATTGGCAGAGGTGGGGGCACGGGGAATCGAACCACCGACCTTCAGATTAGGAGTCCGACCTAGAAAAAAGTCAGACACTCTAACCACTTCGCCACAGAGGACAAGTGCTCTAGTATCGCTAAGTTGGATATGTAGGTTCAAATCTAAATACATGTTTTGCTTTAGACATTTTGTATCAGACCACGCAACTTTACCTGATAGCCATGACCAATCAGATTGCGTGTTACATAATCAGCAGGGTCTCTGAGATAACACTGCTCACATAGCTTAGTCTACTTGACCTAATTTCCATTCAAACCCAAGCTGGAATTATTGAACGCGTTGACTAAGCCACAGGCTGAGTAATTAGAACTTCCCGCTCCATTGGTTGGTTGGTTGTTGGAGTTTAACATCCTGGCAACATCTAAGGTCATATAAGGACAGGTACCTACAGACTTGTGACAGTGCGCACTATGGCAACTATATTGGGCTGCCCCACTGGGAAATCAGTCTGCCGACACCATGACCCAATATCCCACTCAGTCACATTATCCTGACACTGAGCTAACCAGTCCTTGCCCTATCCTATTAATGCCAAGTGCCATGCTAGGAAGCGACAAGTATCAATTTTATAGATCATTTGTTTAACTCAACCTGGAACCAAAATCCCAATCTTCAGCAAGCGAGGCCTGTGTTATACTGATACGGCCACCGCGCCTGATGGGAACCTGCTCCATTACTTTCTGCTTAGACCCCCATACAGACCATTAAGGAGCTTAAGGGGCTGTCACACTACGATGTATGGCCTTAGTGTATGCCGATGTATGCGATTTTCGACCAACACGTCGGCATACGGCGTCATACATTATGTATACATTGGGCATACGTCGAGGACGCTCGGGATACGGCATCATAGGTCGTCATAGGTCGGCGTAGGTTGAGCCACTGAAAAATTGTTTATGCGTGTTCAAAATTGTCAATTTATGTCGCTGTATGGCTCAGACGTTTCTGATATGCTCGGTGTACGCTCGGCGTACATCGGTGTACGTTATGCACATGTTAGGAGTAGGTCGGGATAGGTTAGAACACTTTAGCAGTACGTTCAGCCTGATGGGAATGTGCAGTCCGCATAAAGCCAACCGATGCATAATGTACTCCAGACGTACTTCGAACGTATGCCTGCCATATCTCCAGCATACTGAATGTATGCGCCATACTTCTAGCGATGGAGTAATGTATGTAATGTTGGTCAGCGTACCGTCAGCGTATGTAAACGTTTTGCGAACATTTTGTGAGGCACATGAATCCTCTCAATAGGTCAGAGATAAGTTCTGCATACATTACATACGTTGTGTGTAACTTGTGTCTACGCCCATTTTTATCCCTCGCAGCGCAAAAAGTTTGGCATATGCCAACCTATTTTGATTTGAAATTTATTTCAACACGTTACCCACACGCCGGCGCCATATGTCGTAGTGTGACAGGGCCTTTAGTTCTAAACCGCAACATGTTCTAGGCGAGTGAAATTTAATTATCTTCATGGAATAAGGATTTTGCAGCTGTTCTTTGTTGGGAAACATGAAAAGAAAAACAATAATTAAATAGGTTTCGAGAGTTGTTGATTAGCTGGAGTTTGATTAATTAATGTTATCAGTAATATCAAGTGCTTGCAAGTATTGGGGGTTGATTGGCACTCTCACAGCACAAATGTCTCCCTTTCACAGCACAACAGTGTCACTCTCACAGCACAGGGCTTGCACTCTCACAGCACAGGTGAGGCACTCTCACAGCACAGGGCTTCCACTCTCACAGGACGGGTGAGGCACTCTCACAATGCGGGGCTTCCACTGTCACATGACAGGGGAGGCACTCTTACAATGCAGGGCTTCCACTCTCACAGCACAGGTGAGGCACTCTCACAACGCAGGGCTTCCACTCTCACAGCACTGGTGAGGCACTCTCACAGCACAGGTGAGGCACTCTCACAACGTGAGGCTTCCACTCTCACAGCACAGGTGAGGCACTCTTACAATGCAGGGCTTCCACTCTCACAGCACAGGTGAGGTACTCTCACAGCACAGGGCTTCCACTCCCACAGCACAGGTGAGGCACTCTCACATCACAGGGCTTCCACTATCACAGCACAGGTGAGGCACTCTCACAGCACAGGGCTTCCACTCTCACAGCACAGGTGAGGCAGTGTCACAATGCAGGGCTTCCACTCTCACAGCACAGGGGAGGCACTCTCACAATGGAGTGCTCCACTCTCACAGCACAGGTGAGGCTCTCTCACAATGCATGGCTTCCACTCTTACAGCACAGGTGAGGCACTCTCACAACGCAGGGATCCCCTCTCACAGCACAGGTGAGGCACTCACACACTGCGGGACTTCCACTCTCACATCACAGGTGAGGCACTCCCACAACGCGGGGCTTCCACTCTCACATCACAGGGGAGGCACTCTCACAATGCAGGGCTTCCACTCTCACATCACAGGGGAGGCACTTTCACAATGCGGGGCTTCCACTCTCACATCACAGGGGAGGCACTCTCACAACACGGGGCTTCCACTCTCACATCACAGTGGAGGCACTCTCACAATGCGGGGCTTCCACTCTCACATCACAGGGGAGGCACTCTCACAACGTGAGGCTTCCACTCTCACATCACAGGGGAGGCACTGTCACAACGTGGGGCTTCCACGCTCACATCGCAAGGGAGGCACTCTCACAATGCAGGGCTTCCACTCTCACATCACAGGGTAGGCACTCTCACACCGCGGGGCTTCCACTCTCACATCACAGGTGAGGCACTCTCACAGCACAGGGCTTCCACTCTCACATCACAGGGGAGGCACTCTCACAACGTGGGGCTTCCAATCTGACATCACAGGGGAAGCACTCTCACAACCTGGGGATTCCACTCTCACATCACAGGGAAGGCACTCTCACAACGTCGTGCTTCCACTCTCACATCACAGGGAGGCACTCTCACAACGCAGGGCTTCCACTCTCACATCAAAGGGGAGGCACTCTCACAACGTGGGGCTTCCACTCTGACATCACAGGGAAGCACTCTCACAACGTGGGGCTTCCACTCACACATCACAGGGGAGGCACTCTCACAATGCAGGGCTTCCACTCTCACATCACAGGGAGGCACTCTCACAACGCAGGGCTTCCACTCTCACAATTACAGGAGAGGCACTCTCACAACGTGGGGCTTCCACTCTGACATCACAGGGGAAGCACTCTCACAACCTGGGGCTTCCACTCTCACATCACAGGGAGGCACTCTCACAACGCAGGGCTTCCACTCTCACATCACAGGGGAGGCACTCTCACAACGTGGGGCTTCCACTCTCACATCACAGGGGAAGCACTCTCACAACGTGGGGCTTCCACTCACACATCACAGGGGAGGCACTCTCACAACGTGGGGCTTCCACTCTCACATCACAGGGAGGCACTCTCACAACGCAGGGCTTCCACTCTCACATCACAGGGGAGGCACTCTCACAATGTGGGGCTTCCACTCTCACATCACAGGGGAGGCACTCTCACAGCACAGGGCTTCCACTCTCACATCAGAGGGGAGGCACTCTCACAACGTGGGGCTTCCACTCTCACGGCACAGGTGTGAGACACTCACAACACAGTTGTCAGTCTCAGCACAATGCTGTCATTTTCACAGCACCGTGCTTCCACTCTCACAGCACAGGTGAAGCACTCTCACAGCACCACAAAGTTATAGGTAAAATAAGATTCATTCTTTCTTTTAATGTATTTTCAATGCAATATAACGGATATACTATTAATGGAAACATCACTTCTTCTTCATAGAAATTGCAAAGAGGTACTTAAGCCCATTCTATGGATATATTTTCTTCGGTTCCTTATTCCATATGGAACAAGTTATAGACCATGACAGCTCAGCCCTATTTGTTTTTATTTGAAGGGTCCAGGAGCAAAGACCGACAAATCCCATTTTAGTTTCTTAGTTTAGTAAAAATAGAGTTTATTGTTGCGCTTTGCAGTTCAAATCTACCAATTTTATGTCGGGTAATACATTATATAGGGAACGTGTTGGCTTCTACGGAAACAAAGTCGATCAGACCATCGGAATGATGGCAGCTTCAACTCAAACCTGGTAGTCATGGTTACATTTCGGCCCGAATGGCATGTGTCGCATGTGAACCATTCATATGAAAACTGACTTGGTTTAACAACACAGTGTAAAATGGCTAAAGCTTGATTATGTGGTTGTGTAGGCAGGCTATAGTGAAATCAATACAGGCAAAGAGAAAGGAAGAGTATAAAGTGTAAAGGAAGAGAGCGAGTCAAGCCCTCTGGTTTATTATTTATATGGTTACATGCGCTCATTGTAGAGTATCACCCCACCCCTTTCCCCCAATGGGAAACACGCATTCTTGGCCCTACCAATAGGGATCCAGCATTCCTGGTCCCCATGGCTACCAGTGGTCTGCCCACCACCACCAACTGTGTGGCCCTATGGCCACCACCAACATTGACCCTGAGTGTGGTGATCCTACCCAGCAGAGGGGGAGGGGGTAGGCCCTTACACCCAGCCCTGCCAGCACCACTATTTACATCCCACTCAGGCACCACCAGCACCTACATATATACATACATGCGCTTGGTCACCTACACCTGTTTAGTAATAGAACATTTGCATTCCCCTTGATGCCGTAAATCAGAATATTTTACAACACATTGAAAATCCGAGAGAACTGGAGAATCCAGTTCTTCCCTCCCTGCTGAGAGCCAAACCGTTATCGCCAACCCCCCTGTGATGTCATCACACCCCTTCCCAGGCGTCTCTCTGGGATGCTGTCATGTCACCAGCGTCTCTGCGCTCAATTAATCAGAACCCTCCACCACCATGACAGATGCGCTTTTCATTCGCAGTGTCCTGATTAAAACTGTCTTCACTGACAATCGATGTGAAAAAACACCAATCGCGTTAAGTCCCAGGGATGGTTTACAGCCAAATTGGAATCATTGAAGAAATGCACCAGTTTGTGACAACTGTGGCTGCTAACTGATAAACATGCTTCAGGGGCTGCGTCCACCCAGAATGCAGTGCTCCAGATTGCGCACTACTCGCCTGCAAACCCAGATGGGATGGCTGAATGAGGTAAGAACCCGTCTCCCGTTTTGGGAGATTGTCGGATTCGAAACATTCAAAACCCATGGGTTTGAACCCTGGGGCCGTATGCATGACGTGGTGTTAGCGAGCCAAAACTGGTTTTGGCGGGGATTTCTAGGTTAGCGTCGAAAACTCATGCAAGGAGCAGTGTTAGTGCAAACACACCGAGTGTAAGCTAACACCGCATCATGCATACGTGCCCAGGTCGATTCAAACCTATGCCTTAAAAAGCGATACTTGTCACTTCCTAGCTTGGCACCCGGCATTATTAGGATAGGGCAAAGACTTTGTTGGTGGCTCAGTGTGGGGTCAGATATCGGGTCATGTTGCTGGTGGCCTGGGCCGCGTTCAGGGTACGTCTTGGCGATGTCGCGGCGACGTCGCGGCGATGCTTTTTGCTCTATTTGCATTCAGGGTGCGTCTCGGCGACGTCTCGGCGACGCCTCCCTTTTCAATGTGGAGACAAAAAGCGCCTCGAAAATGGCTGCCGTGTCCAGTGGTTTCAGCCTATCACAGCGCAGCATTTCACACCGTATCCAGCATTCAGCCTACACAGCGCAGCTTTGTCCATTGCAAATGGCCACCGCCATATGGGGGCGGCCATTTTCGAGCGACCAAATACTGTTTGTCGTCAGACTGGCAAGCGTGACGTCATGGCCCGTCGCCGAGCCCTCCCGAACGGAGCCTGAACGCGGCCCTGGTCTCCCACTGGGGCAGCACGATAAAGTCGCCATGAGAGTGCACTGCCCCAAGTCGGTACCCGTCCTGACATGATCTTAGATGCAGTCACAACGTAAAGCAACAATAAACAAACAGATGAATTATTGCAAATTCAGACTTCATTATATTTATCAATATGAGATACAACTTTGTGGCAACAGTTGTAACTGTTGACTCCTGTTGAGTCAAATTAACGGCTTACAATGTTGATACTTGTAATTACCTAGCTTTGCGCTCTGCATTAATAATGTCGTGGGGGTGATGAAAATGGGAAATATTGCGCCTAGAGTGGGACTCGAACCCACATCTCTTTGCATTCCGGGCCAGTGTGCTAACCATTACACCACCTAGGGTCCCTGATATCAACACACTACCCACGCCTACCTGTCTATGTGGTTACTTGCCTGAGAGGTCAGTGCAGACCACTACACTCGTCCCCCTGGAATTGTAAGTCTGTTAATGCTTACAATTACATACATACAGGCAATGCACTAACACATACATACACAGGGTAGGTTCAACAACCATACAGCGCAAAGCTTGTACAGGATCCTGGTCACGGCACCAGTGTCATGGGGGTGATGAAAATGGGAAATATTGCGCCTAGAGCGGGACTCGAACCCACGTCTCTTTGCATTCCGGGCCAGTGTGCTAACCATTACACCACCTCATCATCATCATCATGCTGTCGGTCGCGATGCGACAAAGACTGCTTTCATTACTTGACTGCCGCTCTCCATTTAGCTCTCTGCTTTGAGAGTGATGTTCATGAGTCGGTCTTAATGTCTCTCACCTTCAGGTTTCTCTTGACACCACCTAGGCTCCCTGATATCACCACACGACCCACGCCTACCTGTCTGTGTGGTTACTTGTCTGAAAGGTCAGCGCAGACTACTACCCTAAGATAGGGAAAAGTATGGCTGGCTCTGTATTAGAATAATGTGACTGAGTAGGATATTGGGTTATGCATATGATGCTGGTCCCCGGCCTGTGGTATCCTGGTTAACAGTTTGTGTCCTGGTCCTAGCCTGTCTCTTTTCCCCCAGTCTGTGCATAAGTTGCACAGTCCGATGGTTTTGAATTTCTGTATTTTTTCTGAGATAAATATATCAGATCGATCACTAGTATCTACTTTACATTAGTTCAAAGTTACTTTTATTTTAAATGGTAAACTTTTGAGATATTTTGAGTGCAAACATGGAAAATTAGTTTTGGCAGGCTTGCCAAAACTGTGACACTGTAGACTTCTGCAGTAACAGGTTCGGTTAAATTGACTCAGTATTGCATTCTACGCAGAAACAAATGCTTAATAAGTGCATTAGTATCTAAGTTAGATATGTCAAATCAAATCTAGATAATTGGTTTGGTTTTGAAAATTTGATATTTCATCGGACTATACAGCTTTAATCAGCGCTGTAATGAGGAAGACCCAACCAGCGTGCGCTTGTTCGGTCCCCACATGTCAGTGAGTGCAACTTCCAGAAACAACCCAGTGAGCACTTCTCAGTTTAAATCAGATGTTGGAGTAGTCGTATGCGTCGTTCCGTATCCAGACATAATCACAAATTCGATTTGTGTATAGCGCAGATTAACATGTTTGAAGTATGGTTGAAATTTACTACATTCCCACCTATATTGAATTAACACTACAACAGTCGTGTCAAAAATGGGAAAATTACTTATAAAATGTATGCTCAATAAAAGGCTTGTTAAGTCATCCTAATGGCAATGTAAGAGCTGGTTGGGTCTCCTCCTTTCGTCGCTGTTTACCCTTCTCAAACGTGTAACCATTGCTTCAGTGTCTCCTGGTCCCCAACCCACATCGTGGTCCCACCCCTTGCTAGTGGCGCCACCTGCCGTCACATGTGTGCATTAACAAGAGGTTGTCCAGTTAGGTAGAGTCAAAGACCCTATAATACTGAGACGCCTCACTCAGCCTGTACTGTGTAATCAAAATGATCAAACCCACCACTTGGTGCGCTGGCTGTTCTTTTGGTTAAACAGGTGCTATATTATATGTATAAATGTATATATGAATGTGAAAGATGTGTGATGATGGCGATGCTGATGATGATGTGTATTTGTTCATAGCAATTTCATATTGATGTGTATTCATACTTACCTATCTCATGTATAATATAATTGTATGTGTTTACATGTGAAACACCAACCAGCAGCTGGGATGATCAAACCCACCACAAGGTGGCACTGCAAAATTTACATTTCCATGGGAGAGATAGGGAGTGAGCTGTCTTAGTGTTATAGGGTCTTTGGTAGAGTCCACCATTTGCTTAACAATGAAATCACAAGTAGGTATAGTTTTGTTTGTTGGGGTCTTAATCCTAGCACATATACCAGTGGCCCAATCGGTAGACCGCTGGCCTCGCGTGCGGAAGGTCGGGAGTTCAATTCGCGGTCGAGTCAAACCAATGATTTACAACATTGATACTGTCTGGTCACTTCCTAGCCAGGCGCTTGACCTATGAACTTAGAGGTTGCCAGGACCAACCATCTATGGCCATATCAGGATGGGTACCGCTTTGTGACAGTACGCACTCATGGTGTCTTAATAGTGCTGCCCCAGTAGGAGATCAGGCCACTGGCACTATGACCCAATATCCCACTCAGTCTCAGTATCCTGACATTGAGCCAACCAGTCATTGACTTATCCTAATAATGCCAAGTGCCAGGCTAGGTAACAACAAGAATCAATTTTGTAAGTCATTGGTCTGACTTGGCGGGGAATCCCACTCCCGACCTACCGTATGGGAAGCCTGCGCTCTACCGATTAGACCACCACGTCCAGTACAGTCAGGTTTCACTTATTCTGATCGACAAATACAACAATATTTACCTACTTAATGCCTTGGTCACAAATGCGTTGCGGCATGCTTGCAGCGACCATAAGTCGCCATATCGGCCAAACCGTGGCTTACGGTCGCTGTATGGTGACTGTACAGTTTTTTGCTCGCCGCAAGCGGTTGCGGTCATTTTAAGTCAAAGTTATCTAAACTTTGGAAAATGTCAATGCTGCAGGCCCGAATCTCGCCTGAATCCTGCCAATTTCTACTGTTAACAGAATAATATGTTTGTGCAATATTGTATAGAAATTGTGAATACAAAAATGTCTTAAAATGTCTTAAATGTCTTAAAATGTCTTTTGTGCACTGACACAACAAAACTTAAGGCGCCATATGGTGACCTATGCCTTGCGGTGACCGTATGATTTGTTACTGGATAAACCGCAAACTGCAACGCCATAACATTTGCATAAATCGTACCAGACACCGCAGACCGCAGCAACGTACGAATTCCACCTATGCAGTATGCAATAGGTGGTAGGCGGGATGCAAATTGCGCGCGAGGTATGCGGCACCTTTTCGCTGTTTGTGTTGGAAATGGCGCACTCGGTTCGCTTTCGCACCAATCGCTCCATGGAGCGATCCAGTGCGAATGCGAACCGAGCGTCACAAGTCACAAGTCGGTACCCGTCCTGATATGACCTTAGATTTTGTTAGGACGCAAAACTCAGACAACCAACCAACCTATGTTGCTGAGACGTGGTGGCCGAATCGGCTAGAACACAGGCTTCCCTCCTTCAGGTACAGAAACTGTCAGACTACACGTCCAGTTGGTAGATGGTGGGGTCGTGGGTTCGAACCATGGTCGAGTCAAACCAATGACTTAAAAATTGATACTTGTCGCTTCCTAGCCTGGCGCTTGGCATTAATACGATAGGGCAAGGACTGGTTGGCTCAGTGTCAGGATGACTGAGTAGGATATCAGGTCATGGTGCTGGCGGCCTGGTCTTCCAGTGGGGCAGCCCTATAAAGTTGACATGAGTGCGCACTGTCACAAGTCGGTACCCAAACTGATATGACCGTAGATGTTGCCAGGACGTAAAACAAGAACAAACAAACAAACAAAACAGGACCAGCCTCAGAGACCTATACCGGTGTTGCGGATACCGAGGGACAACAGTTTGCCAGGGACACTTCCATTCAAATGCATTGTCAACGGCTGTGAGCAAATCTTCATACAGAAGAAGTCAAATATCTCTCAAATTACACCACCTAGAAACAAATCGCTTCATACACATATAGAAAACATCTTTACCATTAAGATTATATTAAATTGATATGGTTAGTGTTCTTGATTTCTATTAATTTTGAATAAAACTAATGTTTTTCACTGCGCGTACCGTCCAACTCAAGGTATTGTCCATGGCCGTGAGCAATCTTCATACAGAAAATACAGGAAAAGTTAAATATCTCTAAAACAACACTACCCAGAAACAAATCGTTTGGTACACATATAGAAAACATCTTTACCAAAAACATTATATTACCGACCCACCCTCTGGGGAGGCTTAAGACTAACGCATGTAGATATATACACATAAGTCAGAAACAATACTCCTACCCAGTGGGAAATGAAATCACCAAAATCCAGCAAACGGAAACGGAAATAGCCCCCTATGGGCGCCGCCATTTGTAAACTCCTGTGCAAGAAATCAAAATCCAGCAAACGGAAACGGAAATCGCTCGTCAAACTTCGGTACGGAGCAAGCAGGATGGACGACAGCAATTGGCCTAACGCTCATAAGCATATTCAGCGTGATACTGAGTGACCCAACCAGCCACGGTGCAACCCAACCAGCCATGGTTGAACTCGTTTGAGCCCGTTTAAACTTGTTTCCGGTAAGCGATTGGCCTAACGCCCATATGATTAACCGCCGCAGAGTAGCACAAGCCAAGTCGCGGAACAACGACACTGGTCCCTCGCTACAGATCTTCCATATATGGTGTGATGACGTCACTGGGACCAGTGTACGTGTTCCTCCGTGCTACTCTGCAGCGGCCCTGTCAAGGCATTAAGTCCATAGGCCCAGTTGACGGTATTCGGGGTCAGCTATTGGTTAATAATATATCAAAAGAAATGCCCGCTGCCATAGAACTTGCCGATACGTGCAGTTCAAAGCTTAGATTTTATTCAAAATTAAAAGAAATAAATAACAATTTGGCATAAACATGGATGCAAAAATGAAATATTAATAGTTTACTTCGCTGAAACGACGGCCATATTCGGGTCACCCGAGTTGATAGAATTTCAAATCGAACACCGCGAGTGGAGTAAAAAAAATCATAAAATACTTTGCTGTAGTTATATTGGTGGGTCGGGCCTAAGCATTGCTTATTCATATTAAATTTATAAGGTTAGTGACGATGGTCTTCGATTTTGACGCATGCGCAGAAGCGATGTGTCCCTGGCAAACTGGTGTCCCTGGGAAACCGCAACACTGGTACCCTTTAATTTATCGATATAGACGCGCATCCTTGACCGTCAACATGTTGCCACTAAGATTCTGCTTGGAGAGCGCGAATGACGCTAAAAGCTTTCTCCACCTCAGCGCTCTCCAAGCAGCGGCGCGGTTGGCTTGGAGAGTTGCACACTTCTTTGGCCAGGTGGCAGCACCAGCAATTGACTGTTAGTGCCGCTGTAAACCACCAGGAGGCGCCACCTCTCAGACCCTGACTGCGTGAGTGGATCGGGCCCAGTAGAGCGAGGGCGGAATGGACTAGCTGGTAGAGCATCCGGCTATCGTCCGAGGCATCGTGTTGTTCGAATCCCCAACTGATCGGATACGGTAGCCGAATCGTAGGATAACCGCGCGGAAAGTCGAGAGTTTGAATCCGGGTCAAGCTAAACCAATGAGGCCACAATTAGACAGATTTTCCTAAGTTCAAATCGACATAACTTTCTTAATATTTAGTTTTTTTACGTTTTGTTGTTGTACATTAGTTGTTTAAGCAGGGGAAATTTCAATTGCGGACAATTAGTCTTCCTCATTCCACTGCTCCTTGCCATATCCTAATAATGCCGAGCGACAGGCTATGAAGCGACAAGTATAAATTTCTAAGTCATTGGTTTGACTCGACCAGGGTTCGAACCCATGATCCCATGGTCTACCAACACGGGAGATGGACGCTCTAACTCATTCGGCCATCCCGTCCGGTTGGTTTACATTCGAAAGATTTTATGACGACCACTATTAAGTTCCATTCAAGCTCTTTTTTCCATTGGTATTATGTTGCATTGCGATAGAATTATTATTTTTCCTAGAACCGACAGCGAATATGCGGTGTCCTGATTAAAACTGTCTTCACTGACAGTTGGTGTGGAAAAACACCAATCGCGTTAAGTATGGCCATTGTGCTTGTTTAGTTCCCCGAGTCACCGCAGGACCAGCGTGGCGCCTCCAACCATTCATAATTGGGCAGTTTTTTTTTAGTTTAATGCCATGGCAGCATTTAAGGTCATATCAGGGTGGGTACGAACTTGTCACAGCGCGCAATCATGGCGACTTTATAGTGCTGCCCCACTGGGAAATCAACCCTCCAGCACCATGACCTTATATCCCACTCAGTCATATTATCCTGCCACTGAATGAACCAGTCCTTCCCTTCAGTAAATTATCCTTATTAAGGCAGAATGCCAAGCTATGAATCGACAAGTATCAATTTTGTACATCATTGGTTATATTCAACCGGGATTCAAACTCTCGATCTCCCGCACGGGAGGCCTGCGATCTACCGATTCGGCCACTGCGGCCGGGGTATCACTTTAATGAGCTACATTACAGTAAATAGCCATATTGAATGTTCAATGTGTCACAAATGGCTACCGGTCTGGTGGTAGGGTAATGCGAGGAGTGTCCTCAGATATTGTTAGGGTATAAAACCACAGATGCTGTTAGGATATAATGCTGAGGGACCTAGCTTCCAAAGTTTAAATGACACTTCTAGAGCACATTGATTTTTATCATCGCCTATTGGACGTCAAACATATGGTCATTTAGACATATATTTCTTTGGAGGAAACCCACTGCCGCCACATAGGCTACTCATTCCGATAAGCAGCAAGGGGTCTTTTATATGCACTTTCCCACAGACAGGACAGCACATACCACAACTTTTGATTAACCAGTTGTGGACGACTGGTTGGACCTAGCCTCCATATGCAAACGTACGCAGTTGCATACCACATGAGATTACAAACATATTTTGTTATTATTAAAATATATGATGTTTCATCGCGTTTGATTCCATCGCATTTTATTCCGATAACGTCTTATTCTGTCTGCGTACCACCTGGAAATCCCAAAGCAGGCATCCGTGATAGGACAAGCCAATCAGGCAGTTTGAGTTTACACCGGCTGGAAAGCCGCGTGTGTCATTCCACCCCAACCCCCATCACTGCCCGCTCCAATCACGTGACCAGTCCGCACTAATTAGGGCGCAATTAGCCCATCCTACTTCCGGTGTACGCGTCACGTGACGAGCCACGTGATGTGACGTGTCACCGCCGAGTCTTGCGCATCCGGGATTGCGTGTTCTCTCATCCGGAAACTCCTCATCCAGGACGCCACCGTTAGTTCGGGCTCATCCCACCAGGGGGCGTGTCGGTGCCCTTGAATGTTTGTTTGGGGTTTTACGTCCTGCAACATGTAAGGTCATGGGGACTATTGGTTGGTTGTTGGGAGTTTTACGTCCTGGCAACATCTAAGTTCGTAGGGACTATTGTTTGGGTGTTGGGAGTTTTACGTCCTGGCAACACCTAAGGTCATATTGGCTATTGTTTGGTTGCTGGGAGTTTTACGTCCTGGCAACATCTAAGTTCATACAGACTATTGTTTGGTTGTTGGGAGTTTTATGTCCTGGCAACATCTAAGTTCATAGGGACTATTGTTTGGGTGTTGGGAGTTTTACATCCTGGCAACATCTAAGGTCATATTGGCTATTGTTTGGTTGTTGGGAGTTTTACGTCCTGGCAACATCTAAGTTCATACGGACTATTGTTTGGTTGTTGGGAGTGTTATGTCCTGGCAACATCTAAGATCATAGGGACTATTGTTTGGTTGTTGGGAGTTTTACGTCCTGGCAACATCTAAGGTCATAGTGGCTATTGTTTGGTTGTTGGGAGTTTTACGTCCTGGCAACATCTAAGGTCATAGGGACTATTGTTTGGTTGTTGGGAGTTTTATGTCGTGACAATATCTAAGGTCATAGGGGCGATTGGTTGGTTGTTGGGAGTTTTACGTCCTGGCAACATCTAAGGTCATAGGGACTATTGTTTGGTTGTTGGGATGTCTACGTCCTGGCAACATCTAAGGTCATTGTGGCTATTGTTTGGTTGTTGGGAGTTTTATGTCGTGGCAACACAGTTGCAGGATACCTACACAGTTGCAGGTATCCTAAAGGCCACCCTTGCCCTGACCCCTGTACACACATACATACAAATGGTCTCAAATTCACTACATGGCCCAGTGAGCGAAGCCCCTACCCACCCATGCTACAACGCCCAGTACGTACCTAGTACCTTTTTATCCCCAATACAATCCCAGACCCCCATTCCATTCATCAAATCATACAATACAGAGAACTAACAATTACTAATTAAATGACAGTATTGCAAAATTAACATCATACACATTGACATCTAGTGTTCTTGTCACCATCATACCATATCTTTCAGTAGATGATGACTTACATTTATGGGCAAATCAGTGTAGGTATTTGCTGGATACCAACATATTAATTGTGATCGGATCCACTGATTGCATATATACTGCGCATGTATTTCAAAATAGGTATATATATTTTGATATATTTCTTTCTATACCCTTGTAATACATATTGTTGACTGAATTTGCATGATACTTTGTTGGACTGAATCTGTACACAGGTACTACTACAGCTGATAATTCATTTATAAAATGTATAATACTTCTAGTAACAAACAGGATTTGCATGCAGTCACTATTTCAACTGATAGTAGTTTCATTTATGCATGATACTTATTGGACTGGACTTGTACACAGCTGATACTTCATTTATAAAATGTATAATACGTTTAGTACACAGTTACTACTACAGCTGATACTTCATTTATAAAATGTATAATACTTTTAGTAACAAACAGGATTTGCGCACAGTCACTATTATGACTGATAGTAGTTTCATTTATGTATTAAGGAATTGTACTGTACGGCCGGAAGACCAGTGCTCTGGCGCTGACAAAAGATATTATTCGATGAATAAATACTTGAACCAAAAAAAACAACATCTAAGGTCATAGTGGCTATTGTTTGGTTGTTGGGAGTTTTATGTCCTGGCAACATCTAAGGTCATAGTGGCTATTGTTTGGTTGTTGGAGTTTTACGTCTTGGCAACATCTAAGGTCATATCAGGATGAGTAGCTCCAGACTTCGGACAGTGCGCACACATGGTGACCTTATATTGCTGACTCACTGGGAGACCAGCCCGCCAGTACCATGACCTAATATCCCACTCAGTCACATTATCCTGACAGTGAGCCAACCAGTCCTTGCCATATCCTATTAAAGCTGAATACCAGGCTAGGAAGCGACAAGTATAAATTTTTACGTCATTGGTTTGACTCGACCAGCATTCAAACTTGTGGGTTCAAATAACACAATCTACCAAAACAGAAGATGGATGCTCAACTCAGTCGACAATCCCGTCTGGTCCATAGGGATTATTCAAATATTATGTAATGCTTAGGGAGATTGCGGGGGGCGGGGCGGGGGTGTAGGTCCAAGGGTTATGTGGTGCCTCTGGTCTACCGCTAAGGTGTATTGTCTTAAAAGAGGGAGGGTTTGTGTCTAATTTTGAGTGGAAAAGTAGCATTGCGCAATATTTGAATGGCCCCCATATTAGGATGGGTACCGACTTGTGACAGTCCAAATGAGTTGAGCATCCGTCTCCCGTTTTGATAGATCTATTCGAGTCAAACCAATGCCGTAAACATTGATACTTGGTGACTCCTAGTCATTATCCTCTTGCTAGGATAGGGCAAGGACTAGCTGGCTCAGTATTAGGATAATGTGGCTGAGTGAGATATCAGGTTGTCATTTTTTTTCTCTTTTTTTTCCTTGAAGATTTATGCCGCCTATCGTGGATAAGTCTGAATTGACTTGTTTTCACCATTATACATTTTGTCGATAGAAAGCCCGAGCCTACACTTTTACCGACCCAAGGGAGTTTTAACCTCCCACACCACATAGACATGGTATGAGAGCAACTGGCCTTTGATGACGCTGTAAGTTATACACAGCGGTGGGAATCCAAATTGGCAGAGGTGGGGGCATGGGGAATCGAACCACCATCCTTTAGATTAGGAGTCCGACCTAGAAAGAAATCAGACACTCTAACCACTCCACCACAGAGAACACCACGTCGAGTGCTGGTGGTCTAGTCTCCCAGTGAGTCAGCACTATAAAGTCACCATGAATGCGCACTGTCACAAGTCGGTACCTTCCCTGATATGACCTTAGATGTTGTCAGGATGTAAAGCTCCAACAACAAACCAATCATCCTTCTTAGTGACAAGCCTCCATTTTGAATTCCTGTTATTATGCCCATGTGGAGTTCCTGCGACGACCATGTGTCTTCGTTTCATCCAATGGGTGTAGTCCGCGGTGAATATTTAATTCTAACATTCTTTAGATATTAACTCACCTCTTCCACTTTTGAAAGAAAAATTATATTGGACAAATGGCTGCCGGTTTGTGAGGCCTGCATCCGTAATTGCTTGAGCCCTGCGCCTTGCGCCTTGCAGCTTGCGCCCCATTTTTCTGCAACTTTCTCCGCCAGCATCACATTCTGATTAGTTGAGTGAAGGTTGGCGGCTTCAGGTTGGTTGGTTGTTGGAGTTTTATGTCCTGGCAACATCTAAGGTCATATCAGGACGGGCACGGATTTGTGGCAGTGCACACTCATCGCAACTTTCTAGTTCTTCCCCACTGGGAAATCAGGCTACCGGCCGGCACCATGACCCACTATCCCACTCAGTCACATTATCCTGACATGTGACTGAGTGGGATATAGGGTCACGTTGCTGGTGGCCTGGTCTTCCAGTGGGGCAGCACTATTAAGTCGCCATGAGTGCACAATATGACAATTCTGTAGGTACCCGTCTTGATATGACCTTAGATGTTGCTAGGATGTAAAACAACAACAAACAAACGTAAACAAGAGAATCCAGCACGACTATGCAGTGTCTTTTCTTATCGCTAAGGGAGGTTGTCTTTGGGCTACTAGCTGGTCAGATGGGTAATACTAATAGGCCAGCTAATATCGAAGGAGAAGCCCAGACAGAAAAGCAATATGCACAATTAGCCCACATGGGGCCGCTTTGATCGAGTGGGCTATAAAGGGGGTAGCGAGCCATCCCGCTAAGGCTGAGCAATAGTGCTGAGTCATTGGCAGCCATTTTGCATCATGGTTTACTTATGTTAAGCCGATGTTGGAGAGAATCCTGCTGCTGACATTTCAATCAAGGAACCGCCTCCTTCCAATCACCGATGGCATTTTGGATTAGCGCTTTCGCTGTCGGTCCTAGGAAAATTGATTTGACAGCGAAGTAGAAATGATTACATGAGTCGGACATTAAATTAAAAGTTTTAATTTGTCATGCAGAGTGCTGCGTGGATGGTTTGTTTGTTGATGTTTTAAATCCTAGAAACATCTAAGGTCATATTAGGATGGGTACCGACTTGTGACAGTGCGCACTCATGACAACTTTATAGTGCTGGCCCACTGGGAGACCAGGCCACCAGCACCATGACATGATATCTCACTCAGTCACATTATCCTGACACTAAGCCCACCAGTCCTTACCCTATCCTAATAATGCCAAGCGCCAGGCTAGGAAGCGATAAGTATAAATTTGTAAGTCATTGGTTTGACTCGACCAGGGTTTGATCCCACGATCTACCAACACGGGAGACTGATGCTCTAAAGCCTAGTTCACACCTACCCGGATCAGGGGCCGGACGAGCCCCGGTTTAGCCCAGACTAGCCCCGGATAAGACCCGGACAGGCCGGATGACAACGGATTAACCATGGATCACCACGGATAGCAACAGATGACCACATATACCCCAGGATGAGTCCCGCATTTCAGGCTATCATCCGGGGGGTTGTCCGGGGCTCATCCGGGTAGTCCGGGGGTTGTCCGGTGCTCATCCGGGGTGATTTGGGATTGTAGTCTGTGGCTAGTCCGGGTAGGCATGCGTAGATGGTTGATAAAAATTCACAGTAGGGGTGAAAAACAACCCCTTAGAAAAAGTGTAAAAAATTATCTACATACTGGGTAAATGAAATGAGCAGATAAATTCTTAATTTAAGAAGCAAAATATATTCTTCACATATATCTTAATATTTACCCGCTACTTTTGATTTGAAAAATATAATACAAGATTTAGATTGATGGACTTTGAAAGTCAAATCGATGGCATTCTATGGTCACCATCTTGTCTTTTGGGATTCTCTCGCATTTCACTAACTCTGTGCTGATATAAGTAGCCATTTGATATTGGAACCAGGACTTCCACTTCCTGTTCCATACTAAAGCTATTTACGCCTGTTGTTAGACTATGTTGCCATTCACCCCATACTACAAGTATGGGGTGAATCTTTTATTTACATATATATGTGGGGTCTCAGACTTGAATGCAGCTGGAATTCCAAAGGGCCAAAGGAGTCAAACCCCATGTTATTTGATAAGGGGCCATTACAATATTACGTAAAGCCTGAGGCGGGGGGTGTAAGTCCAAGCGCAATGTGGCGTAGGCTCAATGGTCTATAGCTAAAGAGCGTTACAATTATATATATTTTAAGGGGGAGGGGTAGCTAGTTGTTGGAGTTTGACATCCTGGCAACATCTACGATCATATCATGATGGGTACAGACTTGTGACAGCGCGCATTCTTAGCGACTTTATAGGTGCCCCACTTGGATGCCAGGCCGCCATCACCATGACTGGATATCCCACTCAGTCACATTATCCTGACACTACGCCAACCAATCATTGCCCTATCCTAGTAACGCCGATCACCTTGGTGTTATTTGCTATTGTAATGGCCCACGTCCCTCCGACTCCCACACTGCCACGCACACACGCAAGAACGCCAAGATTCAATGTCAGTACGCTTCAACTTGGTTTATTGAACCAATCTGCTCTCCGCGGCATCCACAGTCAACTGACCCATCCCCCTGATTTGTCAGATCCCACATCGACTCTATAGGTGGGGTGGGGGGGTGAGCTAGCCACACGCAGTAGAGGGCAGCCCAGTCGGGGTCTGCCCTGTGGCTAGCCTACCGCCACCTAGCGCAGTTCAGTGTAACTGCGTAGATGCGCGGCGTAGTCTCCGCCGCTACCACATGGTCGTAGGGCTCATGTACAGACTACTACAGTATGTATTGTCTAGCATTACGGAAAGTTACAAGGGTTGGTCTAATTTTGTCAGAAATAGGGTTATTTGAACAATTCATTTGCATATTAAATTATGTAATTTCTCTCTCAAATTTTAGCCCCTTAAATTGAAGTGAAATATACCCGACTCGGTGGCTGAATTAGTAAGACAAGGTTCCCATGTGGAAGTTAACGTATTACAAACCCGGTCGAGTCAAACCAAGGACTTACCAAATCTATTCTTGTCGCTACCTAGTCAGGCGCTCGGCATTATTAGGATAGGGCGAGGACTGGTTGGCTCAGTGTCAAGATAATGTGACTGTGTTGGAAGTCGGGTCATGGTGCTGGCCATCTGGTCTCCCAGTGGGGCAGCACTATAAAGTCGCCATGAGTGTGCACTGTCCTAAATCAGGAGCCATCCTGATATATTTTATTTTTTTCTAAATGTATTTTATTCAGCGAATAATGCCTTTTGTCAGCGCCAGAGCACTGGTCTTCCGGCCGTTCATTACAATTTGTTGGTACATAAATGACAATATCAGTTGCAATAATAACCACATGAAAAACCTGTTCGATAATAGAAGCATAATATAAATTGACTATTCGTCGTAATAGTAACTGAATGCTTCCAATGACCTGAGGTGTTGCCAAGATGTAAAACTTCAACAAACTAACATTGCTATATTGCACAGCCGATAGTTTTAATATTTTCCATTTTATATAAAATATAAGCATATATATGTTTGCGCAAATTGATCAAATTTTACTTTGAGGCGATGGGATTATAACTGCTTGATAAACTATGCAATGTCTAGGAGTTGCGGAATGATAAATTGCCGACATAGAAAGCACTGATGATGAAAAATGGTTCGCAACAGGGCAATGACCTCCACAGTGACCCACATTAGAATGGCGTGTGAAGAGTGGCAGGCGGCTTAGTGGTGCAGTCTGACGTCATAAAACCCCTAACGGAAGATGTATGTGAAACTTCAGTAGGCAGCGGTAGAAGCACTTGAGAAAATGGAATGGCAGACATGGATAGCATGCACCCCTTCCAGCCTCTCAAAATATATGTATTTATATATATCCTGATATACATAGATAGCATGCACCCCTTCCAGCCTCTCAAAATATATGTATTTATATATATCCTGATATTAGTTGAGTGGTGAGGTATATATATGTAGTTTATACTACCCCCCCCCCCCCC
>CM059202.1:1397274-1468056 GCA_030323885.1 Branchipolynoe longqiensis
CCAAGATGCTGGCGGCAGGTATTATTACAGATAGTGAAAGCCCGTATAGTTCACCGGTTCATCTAGTTACCAAAAAGGATGGGACCTGGCGATTTTGCATCGATTATCGCAAGTTAAATGCCATGACGCGGAAAAATGTGTACCCTTTACTGCGTATAGATGAGAGCCTGGATAGCCTGGGAGGAAATAAATGGTTCTGCACTTTGGATCTTCAATCAGGATACCATCAAGTCGCCATGCGACATGAGGACCAAGAGAAAACGGCTTTCACGACTCATATAGGCCTATATGAGTGGAAGGTAATGCCTTTTGGCCTATGTAATGCTCCTGCTACCTTTGAGAAAATGTTGGCAGAAATGTTGAATGGTTGACTATTTACTCACTGTTTAGTCTACTTAGACGACATTATAATATTCGGCGACACGGTTTCAACGTGTCGTGATAATTTACAAGAGGTTTTTCTAAGACTGCGCAAATATCAGTTAAAACTTAAACCGTCGCAATGTCACTTGTTTCGTAGGGAGACAGAGTATTTGGGCAGTATTGTTTCTGGGGACGGCATAAAAGCTGATCCAAAGAAGATTGAGGCGGTAACCAATTGGCCCCCGCCTATGTCTCCCAAGGAGACCAAAAGTTTACTGGGGTTTGCTTCTTATTATCGAGAGTTCATCGCTCACTTTGCTAACGTAGTCGCTCCTATCCAGGACATGTCAAATGTTAGCACGCAAGCCTTTGACTGGGGGGAAACCCAGGAGGCAGCATTTAAGAATTTAAAACGATTATTCATGGTCACACCGGTGCTGGGTTACCCACGGCCCAGTGGGCAATTTATCTTGGACACCAACGCCAGCGCATTTGCTATTGCCGGCGCATTAAGTCAGATCCAGGATGGAGTCGAGGTGCCCATCACTTTCGCCAGCAACCGGTTAAGTGCCTGACAACGGCGTTACTGTACCACTAAAAGGGAATTAATGGCAATTGTCGTCTATACTAAGAAATGGCATTATCAGGTAGGGGCCACGTCTTGGATTTCAAAACGTCTTGAAAAATCAAGACGTTTTGAAAAACCAAGACAGTTTACATATAGAAACAAATAGGGGTGACCTGTCACAGTCTGCCACTACTTTAATATTGAGGATGGAACCTAACAAAATACATCATTAAAATGGCTATAAGTAGCTCTTCAAAGTTTCTATGAAGAAAATGCTCCTGTCTATAGTATGTTAATAATATTCAATTAAAACTACATTAAAATAAAGAGATAATCTTATTTTGCCTATAACATTGTGCTGTTTTTATTCTGGAATTAGTCATTTTTACTGGTGAAACACCATGGTCTATTTAAACCAGTATTTTTCTTAGAATCAAAATCATGGACATAGTTAATGAGAAATAACCAACAATATGAACAAATCATGATGAATAGCATCATATATGCCATTACTCTAATGTACACAGGCAGATGGGTTGTTGTTTTAGCAGTCTACTACACAAGGATGGCCACTGGAGTTGGGTGTGGGTGTGGGTGTGTGTGTGGGTGTGGGTGTGGGTGCAAAGTGGGATTTCTCTCTGTGTGGTATATCCACCATACAATATGTGTATGTGCATATACAGACAGAATATACATGTATATATATATGCATATATATATATGCATATATAGGCATAATTATAAACATATAGTGATATACACACATATATGTGCATATATATGCATATGTACACATATATACATGTAGATATGTATATATACACATATATATGCGTATATATACGCATATATACGCATATATACACATATATATATGCATATATACATATATACGCATATATATGTGTATATATGTGTATATATGCACATATATTCACATACATACATGTAGGTATGTATATACACACATATATACACATATATACATGTATATATGTGTATATATGGGCATCTATATGTGCATATATATACATATATGTATGGATGTATGGATATACTGGTACTGGTAGTACCCCTATCCTCAAACTTAAAAACAAGGTTTGGCAGCAGTCATGGCTCAATGACCATGACCCACATCCCCACTAAGTTTTCAGTTAGTCAGTTTACAGATGCATCCCCACCCTAGCTTCTTTGTATTGGTGTCACCCTGTCAGCCATATAGACCAGGTTAGTGGTAGTCATGCATGGTTGCCCCACCTGACACCTCCCCCACCACCCACACACACAAAGTAAGACAATAGCCACACAGCAACACTGGTCTGCCATCCACACCCCCACCAGCCCACTTGTAGCCACACCATGCTGGTCAATGATGATGTGGTGATATTTATTTAAATTTTATTTTATTTATATTTAAATTGATCTATTTATTATCCTTACTTTTTATTTTTTTTCAGATTATTTCTATCCACATTTCTTTGCTCATTATTCACATGCTGTCAGGACCTCCCTGCATTCTGCCACCAATTGGACTACTCCGGGATTAGTAGTTCCTCGATAGCTCAGATGGCAGAGTTTTGGTCTCAAGATCAGAGGGTAACTGGTTCGAATCTAGGAACTAGAAAACTTTTTTTGTAAAGAATGTCTTAATAATTTTTTTTTTTAATGCATAATTATATTAATATTAGTCTAATTTACCGGGCTCGACTTTACCCCGGATCGACTTTACCCCAGGTCGACTTTAGCCCAGCTCGACTTTACCCCAGTTTGAGTTTACCCCAGCTCGACTTGACGTTACCCGCCTCGACTTTACCTGGCTCGACGTGACCCGCCTCGATGTTATCTGGCTCGACGTGACCCGTCTCGATGTTACCCACCTCAACATTACCCACCTCAATGTTTCCCACCTCGATGTTACCCACCTCGACGTTACCCGCCTAAACGTTACCCGACCCAACTTTACCCGACCCGACTTTACCTGACCTGACTTTACCCGACCCGACTTCACCCGACCTGAGTTCACCTGACCTCACTTTACCCGACCACACTTTACCTGACCACACTTTACCCGACTCGACTTTACCTCACCTCACTTTACCTGACCCCAGTTTACCTGACCCCAGTTTACCCGACCCAACTTTACCTGACCACACTTTACCCGACCACACTTTACCCGACCACACTTTACCCGGCCCGACTTTACCTCACCTCACTTTACCTGACCCGAGTTTACCTGACACGAGTTTACCCGACCCAACATTACCTGACCTGATGTTACCCACCTGGACTTTACGTTGAGGCGGGTAACGTTGAGGCGGGTAACGTTGAGGCGGGTAACGTCAAGGCGGGTAACGTCGAGGCAGGTAACGTTGAGGCAGGTAACATCGAGGCGGGTAACGTCGAGGCGGGTAACATCGAGGCGAGTAATGTTGAGGCGGGTAACATCGAGGCGGGTAACGTTGAGGCGGGTAACATCGAGGCGGGTAACGTCGAGGCGGGTAACGTCGAGGCGGGTAACGTCGAGGCGGGTAACGTCGAGGTGGGTAACGTCGAGGTGGGTAACGTCGAGGCGACAAACGTCGAGGCGAGTAATGTCGAGGCGAGTGGCATCGAGGTGGGTAACGTCGAGGTGGGTTACGTCGAGGCGGGTAACGTCGAGGCGGGTAATGTTGAGGTGGGTAACGTCGAGGTGGGTAACATCGAGGTGGGTAATGTCGCACCTTGAGGCGGGTAACGTCGAGGCGAGTAAAGTCAAGGCGGATAACATCAAGGCGGGTAACGTCGAGGCGGGTAACGTCGAGGCGGGTAACGTCGAGGCGGGTAACATCGAGGCGGGTAATGTCGAGGTGGGTAACGTCGAGGCAGGTAACGTTGAGGCGGGTAACATCGAGGCGGGTAACATCGAGGTGGGTAACGTCAAGGCGAGTAACGTCGCACCTCGAGGCGGGTAACGTCGAGGCGAGTAAAGTCAAGGCGCGTAACGTTGAGGCGGGTAACGTCGAGGCGGGTAATGTCGAGGCGGGTAACATCGAGGCAGGTAACGTCGAGGCGGGTAACGTCGAGGCGGGTAACGTCGAGGCGGGTAACATCGAGGCGGGTAACGTCGAGGCGGGTAATGTCGAGGCGGGTAACGTCGAGGCGGTAACGTCGAGGCGGGTAACGTCGAGGCGGGTAACGTCGAGGCGGGTAACGTCGAGGCGGGTTACGTCGAGGTGGGTAACGTCGAGGCGTGTAATGTTGAGGCGGGTAATGTTGAGGCGGGTAACATCGAGGCGGGTAACGTCGAGGCGGGTAACGTCGCGCCTCGAGGCGGGTAACGTCGAGGCGGGTAAAGTCAAGGCGGGTAACGTCGAAGCGGGTAACGTCGAGGCGAGTAATGTCGAGGCGGGTAACGTTGAGGCGGGTAACGTCGAGGCGGGTAACTTCGAGGCAGGTAATGTCGAGGCGGGTAACGTCGAGGCGGGTAATGTCGAGGCAGGTAATGTCGAGGCGAATAACGTCGAGCCGGGTAAAGTAGAGCCGGGTAAAGCCCAGTCAGATAACTTCGAGCAATGTCGAGTTAGGTAAAGGCATATTTATTAATATTGATATAATTATGCATTACAAAAAAAAGTAGTATGACATTCTTTTAAAAAAAAGTATTGCAGTTCCAAGATTCGAACCGGTTACCCTCTGATCTTGAGACCAACACTCTGCCATCTGAGCTACAGAGGAAGTGTAACACACAATGGTCCAACTGGTGGCAGATTGCTGGGAGGTCCTGAAAGCATGTGAATAACGAGCAATCAATATGGCTAGGAATAATATGAACAAAATTCAATAGTAAGGATAATAACAAATAAATGTGAAAATAAATTCAATAAAATTTAAATAAATATCACCGCATCATCATTGATTAATGACTGACCAGTATGGTGTAGCTAGAAGTGGGCTGGTGGGGCTGTGGGTTGCAGACCAGTGTTGCTGTGTGGCTATTGTCTTACTTTGTGTGTGTGAGGGGGGGGTAGGAGGAATCAGGTGGGGTAGCCCCTAGCCTGGCCTGTCTGGCTGTCAGGGTTACCCCAACACAACTGTTTAACTGATAAACTTAGGGTGGATGTGGGTCATGGTCATTGAGGCATGACTGCTGCCAAACCTTGTTTTTAAGTTTGAGGATAGGGGCACTACCAGTACCAGCACATACTGGGAGCACCCCCCCTCCACCCCCATCCCCAACTTGTGGGCAAGAGAGTGAAAGGGTGTGTTGTGGAAGTGAGTTTGGTAAGAGGGGGTATAGACCTGGGAGGAGTGTGCTATTTATATAATAACCAGAAATGATGTACACAATTATGTTATTGTTTAAAAGAATTGTCTATGGCACTGAAAATTCTGCATATATGTGTATATAGTCACATATATCCACATAAATGTATGTATATGTATATAATTATGCATATATATGCTTAGAAACATACTGTTATATACATATATGCATAAATACTTATATGCGAATATATGAGTATATATGCATATATACACATATAAATGCACATCTACACATATATATGCAAATATATGTATATATGCATATATAGACACGTATATATGTGTATATATGCAGATATACACATATATATGAGTATATATACACATATATCCACATATATGGGTGTATATGTATATAATTATGCATATATATGCTTAGAAACATACCATTATATACATATACATAAATACTTATATGTGAATATATGTGTATATATGCGCATATATACACATATAAATGCACATCTACACATATATATGCAAATATATGTATATATGCATATATCCACACATATATATGTGTATATATACATATATACACATATATATGAGTATATATGCACATATATCCACATATATGGGTGTATATGTATATAATTATGCATATATATGCATATATATCTGTGTGCATATATATATATATATATGTATGTGTGTATATGCACATACACATATACTGTGTGGTGGATATACCACACAGAGAGAAATCCCACTCTGCACCCACACCCACACCCACACCCAGTGGCCATCATTGTGTAGACTGCTAAAACAACAACCCATCTGCCTGTGTGTACATTAGAGTAATGGTTTATATGATGCCATACATCATGATTTGTTCATATTTTTGGTTACTTCTCATTAACTATGTCCAGGATTTTGATTCTAAGAAAAGTACTTTCTTAAACAGACCATGGTTGTTCACCAGTAAAAATGAATAATTCAAGAATACAAGCAGTAAAATGTTATAGGCAAAATAAGATTATCTCTTTATTTTAATGTAGTTTTAATTAAATATTATGAACATACTATTCACAGGAGCATTTTCTTCATAGAAACGTTGAAGAGCTACTTACACCCATTCTAATGATATATTTTGTTAGCTTCCATTCTCAATATTAAAGTAGCTGCAGACTGTGACAGCTCACCCCTCTTTGTTTCTATATAAAAACCGTCTTGGTTTTTCAAGACGACTTGAGAAACCAAGCCGTTTTGATTTCCTAGTCGTAGCCTCTACCTGATTATACTGATCTGGTGTTAAACTAATGTGGTGTCATACTGATGCAGTGTTATACTGATGTGGTGTTAAACTGACGTGGTGTTATTCTGATGTAGTGTCACACTGGTGTAGTGTTATACTGATGTGGTGTTATACTGATGTGGTGTTAAACTGATGTGGTGTTATACTGATGTAGTGTTATACTGATGTGGTGTTAAACGGATGTAGTGTTATACTGATCAAGTGTTATACTGATGTGGTGTTATTCTGATGTAGTGTGATACTGATGTGGTGTTAAACTGATGTGATGTTATTCTGATGTAGTGTTACACTGGTGTACTGTTATACTGATGTGGTGTTATACTGATGTAGTGTTATACTGATGTGGTGTTATACTGATGTGCTGTTTAACTGATGTAGTATTATACTCATGTGGTGGTATTCTGATGTAGTGTTATACTGATGTGGTGTTAAACTGATGTGGTGTTATACTGATGTGGTATTATACTATGTGGTGTTATACTGATGTATTGTTATACTGATGTGGTGTTATACTGATGTAGTGTTATACTGATGTAGTGTTATACTGATGCAGTGTTACACTGATGTGTTATTCTGATGTGGTGTTATGCTGATGTAGTGTTATACTGATGTAGTGTTATACCGATGTAGTGTTATACTGATGTGTTATACTGATGTGGTGTTATGCTGATGTAGTGTTATACTGATGTAGTGTTATACTGATGTAGTGTTATACTGATGTAGTGTTAAACTGATGTTGTGTTATTCTGATGTGGTGTTATGCTGATGTAGTGTTATACTGATGTAGTTTTATACTGATCTGGTGTCACACTGATGTAGTGTTATACTGATGTGGTGTTAAACTGATGTGGTGTTAAACTGATGTAGTGTTATTCTGATGTGGTGTTATACTGATGTAGTGTTATACTGATGTAGTGTTAAACTGATGTTGTGTTATTCTGATGTAGTGGTATACTGATGTAGTGTTATACTGATGGTGTGTTATTCTGATGTGGTGTTATTCTGATGTAGTGTTATAGTGATGTAGTGTTACACTGATGTGGTTTTATACTGATCTGGAATCATACTTGTGTGTTGTTATACGGATGTGGTGTTATACTTATATGCTGTCCCACTGAATCAGGCCGCGAGCACCTTGACCCGATATCCCACCCAGTTCTACTATCCTGATACTGCACTAACCAGTCCTCGCCCTATCCTAGTAATGCCGACCGTCCAGGGGAAGCGACAGGGATCAATTATGTAAGTCATTGGTTTGACTCGACCGGTTTTCAAACTCCCGACCTTCCGCATGGCAAGCCTGCGCTCTACCGATGCGGGTACTGCGTCCAGTCCCAAACTATGTTGGGAGAATTGTCAATTATGTAAGCCTTCTGTTTGACTCAGTCGGGAACTGATTCAGCGGCTCCTCTCCCTCCAGATGGTGGGGTGGTCGAATGAGTAGAGCATCCGTCTCCTGTTTTGGGAGATCGGGAGATCTGAATCCATGGGTTTGTGGGTTCGAATCCTGGCTGACTCAAACCTATGACTTAAAAATTGATACTTGTCGCTTCCTAGCCTGGCGGTCGGCATTATTAGAATAGGGCAAGGACTGGTTGGCTGAGTGTCAGGATAATGTGACTGAGTGGGATATCAGGTCATGGTGCTGGCAGCCAGGTTTTTCAGTGGGGCAGCACTATAAAGTCACCATGAGTGCGCACTGTCACAAGTCAGCACCTATCCTGATATGACCTTAGATGTTGCCAGGACATAAAACTCCAACAACCACCCAACCACAACTGAACTAAGGCCATTGCAGCCTACAACTTACTCTTTGCCTGCCTTTTTCTCTAACAGTGAAAGCAGTTGAGATTTTTTCAAAATATAGCACCTACCCGGACGAGCCCCGAATTTTTAGCCGGACCACCCCCGAACCAGTCGCCTGGACTGTTCCGGACAGCCCCGGATAAAATCGCTATTTTGGTCGTTTGTGGCCTCACGGTCACACCTACCCGGATGAGCCATGGACTAATCCCGGACCTGAGGCCAGATCGCCCCGGACTGAACCGGACCACCCCCCGGACCACCCGGTGTTCTCTGTGGCGGAGTGGTTAGAGTGTCTGACTTTTTTCTAGGACAGACTCCTAATCTGAAGGTCAGTGGTTCGATTCCCTGTGCCCTCACCTCTGCCAATTTGGATTTCCACCGCTGTGTATAACTTACAGCGTCATCAAAGGCCAGTTGCTCTCATACCATGTCTATGTGGTGTGGGAGGTTAAAAATCCCTTGGGTCGGTAAAGGTGTAGGCTCGGGCTTTCTATCGACAAACTGTCTAATGGTGAAAACAAGCCTATTCAGGCTTATCCATGATAGGCAGTATAAATTTTCAAGAAAAAAAAAAGAAAAAAAAAAAAGTCCCAGCCTTGAAGTGGACTTGCTCCATGGCGATCCGTGGCTAATTCATGCTCATCCGGCTTGTCCGGATCTTATCCGGGCAGTGCGGGAGTTATCCATGGCTATGTCGGGGCTAGTCTGGGAGTGGTTCGGGTTAAACGGACTACCCCTGGATTATCCCCAGATAATCCCGGATGATGCCGAAACGAACCCAGCTTGCAAAATTCCCCAGACAGCCCCGGATGTTTTAAACATTTAAAAACATCCAGGCGGACCACAGACGAGGCCAGAACAGCCACGGATCACGAAGGATCAGCAAGGATCACGAAGGACCAGCCACGGATGAGCCAAGGATCACCAAGGATCGCCACGCACCACGCCGGATCACGGTCCGGGGCTCATCCGGCCCCTGATCCGGGTACGTTTGAGTGGGGCTTTAGATGGAAAACTCCAACAAACAAAAGGAAATATATGTGTGGCTTCGATACCTTCGGCTTCAATATTCCGCATTTACCACATTTACCACATCAGGGCCCGTATGCATGGAGCAGTGTTAGCGGCTTGTGGTGTTATCCCTCTAACACCGGGTAGCTATCACCGGTTATTGGTGGCGTCGAGAACTATGTCATGCCGTATGCATGGGTGCTTAAACGGTGAGTGTTAGCTAAACGTGAATGTAATTATAGATTTGGGAAATCCCTCTGCGCTTGTAGCCGGCGAGCACCGCCATTTCACAATATTGCTGCCGTTTCGGTGACGGCACTGGCGATTTGTTTACTTTACATTCGTCGATTCGAAAATATTAATATCACCGCCTCTGCGGCGGCAGCGTTAATCTCGCTTCGATTTTATGGTTAATTTAATAAAATTTCACTTATTGCGTATGTAATTCTGTTAAATATGATAGCATTGAATAGATTTGGGCCTAATATATTGCCGCCGATGCGGTGGCGGCGGCGATAGACAGTATGGATATCGACGTCTATGGGGCGGTGGTGGCAATTTGTTTACTTTACATTCGTCGATTCGAAAATATTAATATCTCCGCTGATGCGGCTGGAGCGTTAATATAGCTTCAAATTTAGTGTTAATTTGATCAAATTTCACTTATTGCGTATTTAATTCTGTCAAATATGATAGCATTGAATAGATTTGGGGTTCATCCTGACACTGAAATTTCCCCTGCTTAAACAACTAATGGACCAAAAAAAAAAAAAAGCTAACACTAACACCGCTGTAAACCTGCTATGAGTAGGGGTTAGAATTTCCTAGTTTAAACGTGCGGTGTTTGTCTAACACTGCTCCATGCAGACCAACGTTTCGACGCTAAACCAGAAATCCTGCCCTAACCGCGGTTTGGCTCGCTAACACCGCTCCATACATATGGGCCCTGATCAAATAGAATCTCCGGTGGACTGGACACCTCATGAGGATGTCATCAGACAGGCTACCAAAGCAGATCCTCTATTCGCAACTGTCATCTGGCTACAGAAAGAGAGGGCGCCCTCGTCTCCGGTTCAAGGATACCATCAACAGAAACCTGAAGCTGAGAGACATTAAGACCGACTCATGGATGCTCCATTTAGCTCTCAGAGCAGAGAGCTAAATGGAGAGCGGCAGTCAAGTAATAAAAGCAGTCTTTGTCGCATCGCGACCGACAGCATAATGATGATGATGATGACCACATTTGAACAAATAATGTCGGTGAATATTTAGTGATTGCCACCATCTTAGTACCATTCCATGCGCCACCTAGCGGGGTCCCCTATGGTCTAATAAATGTATATGTTGTGTGATTGTGTTCGGTGCCACTGGGCCTCATAATCTCGGCATCGCTTTACAAAGATGGCCGGCTCAGATCATAATGTGAGATGATGGAGGGAGACGCTCAGCGTCTTGGCATGTGCAGCCTCATTCTGAACATAGCTCAGGGCGCGCCCGGCAGCCAGCTAGCACGAAGAATGGGAGTGAAAGAAGACAAAACTTTTTCTGAACGTGTTTTTTTCTTGAAGATTTATACTGCCTATCATGGATAAGTCTGATTAGACTTGTTTTCACCAGTAGACAGTTTGTCGATAGAAAGCCTGAGCCTACACTTTTACCGACCCAAGGGATTTTTAACCTCCCACACCACATAGACATGCTATTAGAGCAACAGGCCATTGATGACATTGTAAGTTATACACAGCGGTGGAAATCCAAATTGGCAGAGGTGGGGGGGCATGGGGAATTGAACCCCCAACCTTCAGATTAGGAGTCTGACCCAGAAAAAAGTCAGACACTCTAACTACTCTGCCACAGAGGGAACACCACAACTGATGTGGCATTTGGATGACCCATATAAGATGATGCGGGGAAAACACCGATCAATTTTCAGTCGCAGACTGGGTAGATGCACAAAATGCCTTTGCTGCCTCACCGAATTACTATCAATTGTTGATCTGGTTGGCTGCCAACTGATCAGACTCACCTGAGGTAAAACCGACAGCCATAGTTCCACTCACTGAGCGTAGCCTAGTCCATCATGTGAGGTGGTTACCTGGTTGTTGGAGTTTCACATCCGGGCAACATCTAAGGTCATATCAGGACAGGTACCGACTTGTGACAGTACCCACTCATCATGACTTTATTTATTAATTTTTTTCTTAAAGATTTCTACTGCCTATTATGGATAAGCTACTGCCTATTATGGTTTTCACCATTAGACAGTTTGTCGTTGGAAAGCCCGAGCCTACACTTTTACCGACCAAAGGGATTTTTAACCTCCCACACCACATAGACATGATATGAGAGCAACTGATCTTTGATGACGCTAAGTTATCCACAGCGGTGGAAATCCAAATTGGCAGAGGTGGGGGCACGGGGAATCGAACCACCGACGTTCAGATTAGGAGTCTGACCTAGAAAAAAATCAGGCACTCTAACCACTCCGCCACAGAGAACACCACATATAGTGCTGCCCCATTGGGGAAATCAGGCTGCTTTCACCATGACCCGATATCCCACTCAGTCCCATTATCTTGACGCTGAGCGAAACAGTCATTGCCCTATCCTATTAATGCCGAGCACCAGGCTAGGAAGTGACAAGTATTAATTTTGTAGGCCATTGGTTTGACTGGACCAGGAATTGAATTCCCGATCTCCCACACGAGTTGGCTATGAATATGCGTGTGTGTGTGGAGAGGAGGGGGGGGGGCTCCAGGGCTGCTGCCCCCGCTGCCTGTTGTGCCAACTAACCACTAATCTACACTAACAACTTAAGGCCCTGTCACACTACGACGTACCGACGTCAGCGCAGGGAGAACATGAAGAGCATTGAACTTATCGGCGTAGTATGCAAATTTGGGCACAAGTTGAACGTGGAAGCAGCGTAGTTGACGAGAGCGTAACGTCGGTAAAGCGTAGTGATACCGTCATTCTACGAGAGAGGACAACATCATTACACTCACAGAATGTTATGAACGTTATTCCATCGCCAGAACTACGTTATGTGACGTTACATATGTCATGACACGGTGGCGAAACGTTGAATGTACGTTGAACATACGTTCTCCTGACGTTCCCATTACGCCGCGTGGACGTTTCCACCGGGTTTAATGTGGGTCAACGTAGTGCAACATAGTTGAACGTAGTGAGCAGCACTTGACTAAAGTCCTTTTAATGTCATTGACGTTCGCTGAACGTGTACAGAAAATACGGCAAACGTAAACCCTTACGTTCGAGTTACGTCGAAAGTTTTGAACAGGTTCAAAACGTTGACGCGTGCCGACATAACACCACGTAACATGACGTAGCTCGACGTCAGTCTAACATCATTCTGACGTCATCATAACGTAACCCAATGTACATCAACGTAATGACGAAACGTGATGACGTCAGGCTTACGTTTGCTCGTTACGTCATAGTGTGACAGGGGTATAACAAATAACCGTGCCCACTATTTAACTAATCCTATCTTCACTTCACTGCTTCCCCTGGCCTTCCTCAAACCCGCTGCGCATATCGCTGGACCACAGGCTTCCCGTGTGGAAGGTCCAAAGTTCAGATCCTGGCCGAGTCCAACCAATGACCTATAAAATTGGTACTTGCCACTACTTGGTGCTTCGCATTCTGAGGTTAGGATAAGGACTGGGCGCACAGTGTCAGGATAATGATGTCTGTGTGGGACATCAGGTCATGGTGTTGGCGGCCTGATCTTCCAGTTAGGCAGCACTATAAAGTCACCATGAGTGTACACTGTCACAAGTCACCACCCATCGTGATATGGCCTAGGGTCTTGCTGAGGCGTAAAACTACACAAACTAACCACCCTTCCCAGACCATCTTAGAAGACTGGGGTTGGGCTCCTAATCTTCCTTTTGCTCTCCCCCCCCCTCTCTGAATTCTATGACCACTACCCATCGGAAGCCAAATGCCGGCCACATGGGACCGCCTTCAGCGGTGCCCATACAGTGCTGCAGATTTGCAGTCTTCAGTGCGCCAACGCGACTGAAAATTCCCCCAAAACCAATAAAAGCCTGTTACTCGGATTCCCAACCCCTGCCGACCAATCAGATGAGGTGGTCCATCACGCCACAGGGCGACCTATATGTGACGTCACGGCACCAGGTCGTTAATTGGATAAAAGCTCTCACAACCAATCAGTGTCGGGCTAGGGTAGAGAGGGACTGAACTGTGTGTGTGTGTGGGGGTGTGTGTGTGTGGGGGTGTGTGTGTTTGGGTGTGTGGGAGTGGGTGTGTGTGGGTGGGTATGGGTGACTGTGGGTGGGTGTGGGTGTGTGGGTATGTGTGTGGGTGTGGATGTGTGTTTGTGGGTGTGGATGTGTATGGGCGTGTGGATGTATGGGTGTAGGTGTGCGTGTGTTTGGGTGTGCATAGGTGTGTCTGGGGGAGTGAGTGTGTGTGAGTGTGTGTGAGTGTGTGTGGGTGTGTGTATGTGTGTCTGTATAGCTATACTTGTGAGGACCTCACCTTGACTGCACACCAAACCTGTGAGGACCTTTTGTCCTTATGAGGACTTACACCCTAGTCCTCATAAGTGAACTTTGGGAAACAACATATTTCTATGAACTGTCCCTCCTGTGATGATTTGAAGTGGGTCCTCATAAATAGGGGTCAATGTGACACAATCCACACACTTTTCTACCATGATGCCCCCTGGAATTCAAGTTTTGAACTAACTTGACAAACTTACACACCTTGTGTGTGTGGGTGTGTGTGTTGGTATGTGTGTGGGTGGGCGTGTGTGTGTATGGGCGCGTATGGGTGTGTCTGGGTGTGTGGGTGTATGGGTGTGTGTGGGTGTGTGTTGGCGTGTGGGGTGTTGGTGTGTGAGGACGTAGGTGTGTGGGTTTGGAGGATCGGTTGGTTGGAGTTTTACGTCCCCACAACATCTAAAGTCATATCAGGACGGGTACCTATTTCTGACATTGTGCACTCATGGTGACTTTAGAGTGTTGCCCCACTGGGAAATCAGTCCATGACCTGATATTCCACTCAGTCACATTATCCTGACACTGGGCTACATAGAGGGTGAGGGTGTTGTCAGGGAGGTATAGTTGAGGATGTGGTGAGGGTGTGGGTGTTTTGAGGGAGGTATAGTTGAGGATGTGGTGAGGGTGTGGGTGTTTTGAAGGAGGTATAGTTGAGGATGTAGTCAGGGTGTGGGTGTTTTGAGGGAGGTATAGTTGAGGATGTGGTGAGGGTGTGGGTGTTTTGAGGGAGGTATAGTTGAGGATGTGGTGAGGGTGTGGGTGTTTTGAGGGAGGTATAGTTGAGGATGTGGTGAGGGTGTGGGTGTTTTGAGGGAGGTATAGTTGAGGATGTGGTGAGGGTGTGGGTGTTTTGAGGGAGGTATAGTTGAGGATGTGGTGAGGGTGTGGGTGTTTTGAGGGAGGTATAGTTGAGGATGTGGTGAGGGTGTGGGTGTTTTGAGGGAGGTATAGTTGAGGATGTGGTGAGGGTGTGGGTGTTTTGAGGGAGGTATAGTTGAGGATGTGGTGAGGGTGTGGGTGTTTTGAGGGAGGTCTGTGTAATACAGAGGTGTTGGGTGGGTTAGGTGATGTGTGGGAGGTTTATCAGAGGGTGGGTGTGGGTGTGGTTGTGGGTCTGGATGTGGGGTGGGGTGGGGGATGGGGTGATGGTGAGGGTGGGAGTGGTGAGTGGTGGGTGTGGGTGTGGTGGATGGGGGTTGTGATTGGAGGTGGGGTGGGTGTATGGGGGTGAGGGATGGGGTGTGGGGTGGGGTGGGCATAGAGTGAGGGTATGTTGTGAGGGAGGTCTCAGGGAGGGAGGTCCTGAATCGCGGGTGGAGTTCAGAAGGGTGGAGGTCAGAAGGTCAGGGTGTGGACGCAACGTTCTTACTCAGAATGGCCACGTGGGCACTTCCGGTCTACAGCCGGAAGTGGGGAGAAGGCCCGAAAAGGTAATTTGTCTAATTTGAATTATGGGATGGTCATCTTGTGGGGCCGCGGATGATGAGGAGAACGCGGGGGTTCTATTGTGTCCGGTTGCCTAGCAACGCCGGCCATTGATTGGCGCTGGAGACTCCGGCGGCGGCGCCATCACTCGGACGGGTAAGGAACTAGTGAACTTTGACCCTGCGTGTGGGATGAGGGAGGGGGGGGGGTTACTGAGGGGGCGTGTGTAGTGGTTGGTGCATTACTGTAACCCCCACCCCCTCCCACCCACACCAGCACCACCAACGCATCCACCAACCCACTCACCACCCCCACCCCCACCAGCACCACCACCCCATCCACCAACCCACTCTCCACCCCCACCCCCACCTGCACGACCACCCCATCCACCAACCCACTCACCACCCCCACCAGCACCACAGCCCCATCCACCAACCCACTCACCACCCCCCACCCCAACAGCACCACCACCCCATCCACCAACCCACTCACCACACCACCCCCCACCTCACAGCACAGCACAAACACACCATCCACCGACCCAGTCACCCACACCCCACCGCCCCCACCTGCAACCACACCCCATCCACCAACCCAGTCACCACCCCACCTGCACCACCACCCCATCCACCAACTCCACACACAACCCCCACCCCACCAGCACCACCACCCATCTGCCAACCCACTCACCACCCCCACCCCCCCCCCCACCCCCACCAGCACCACCACCCCCCAACCACCAACCCACACACCACCCCCACCCGTACTACCATCACACATACCTCCACCCCCCACCCCCACCCCCACAAAATCCATTCCCACCCCCCATCGACCGTCAGGCCCCCCACTCACCCCACACACCCACTCCTATCTCCCCCACCCGAATCCCACCTCCTTCCGATGACCACCCAGCCCCACCTCCTCTCACCCCCACACCCACCTCCACTTATGACCCCCACCACCCCAACCCACCCCACCCCAACTCACTCACTCACCACAACCCCACCCCCTAACCCTCAACCCTACTCACACCCACATTTCCACCCACCCACCTCACATCTCCACCCACGAGCACTCCACCCTCACCAACCCCCCACCACCTGCCTCAAAACCCCACCCCATACCCACCCCCACCCGACCACCCATATATATATATATATATGTATAATTTAGCCGGATATTCTAAATACACCATTCGTGCAATTTTTCACAGCGCATGCGCAATCAGAGAAATACCAGTCGAACAAAACAAACTCTGGGCGCTCGGCTATTTCCATGCTCGCGCTGACCCCTCTGCCTCCCGGGCACCCTACGGACTAATAAATGTGCATGTCGTGAATTGTTTGTGGTCAGCAATAGGGGCCACAGGGCTCGTAATCTCGGCATTCCTTCACAAAGACGAAACGTAGCGGCCATAATGTGACATGATGGACGGGGCGCATACCGTCTCAGCACGGAGGAGCTGTCAGCCTCGTTCTGAACATAGCACCCCATAAATATGCGTTACAAATGGCGGAGCGCAATAAAGTGCGGCCCTCAATGTGGCCGGATGTGGAACTTTAAGAGCGGGTTCCGAACGCTAATGCAGTTCACTGCTGGCATTATGCGGTCATGCGCGCTGACTACATGGGTACAACTAGAAGACTTCCCTCCAAAGCAAAATAGAGGATTTCTACCAATCCACCATCTGACATCAATCAGATGTAGAAACTAATTGTAGAAAGTGTAATAGTCTGTACTGACCTCTCAGGCACAGAGCCGCATAGACAGGTAGGCGTGGGTAGTGTGGTGATATCAGGGAGCCTAGGTGGTGAGTCCTGCTCTAGGCGCAATATTTCCCATTTTAATCACCCCTATAAACACTGGTGCCATGACCAGGATCCTGTACAAGCTATGCGCTGTATGGTTGTTGAACCTACCCTGTGTATGTATCATGTGTAAGTGCACTGCCTGTATGTATGTAATTGTAAGCATTAAAAGACTTACAATTCCAGGGGGACGAGTGTAGTAGTATGCACTGACCTGTCAGGCAAGTAACCGCATAGACAGGTAGGCATAGGTAGTGTGGTGATATCAGGGAGCCTAGGTGGTGTAATGGTTAGCACATTGGCCCGTTATGCAAAGAGATGTGGGTTTGATTCCCACTCTATGCGCAATATTTCCCATTTTCATCACCGCCCACACCATGACAATACAAACTTCTGAATCAACAGCAGCCCATCAAGCAGGGTGTGTGACAGATTGTCGAGTGGCTAGACGTCCATCTTGGACTGATAACGACAAGCTTATTAATTGCACTATTGCTCAATTAGCAGTTCCCTGATTAAGTTGCGCACAAAAGATGTCTAAGTCTAAAGCGGCTTTCACAGCTCGCCGGATTCGGGGAAACGGAAAGAAACCGAACAAAGTCTGTTGATAGTCCGGTTTTTGTCCGTAAAAGTTTTGAACATGCACAAAACTTGGAACAGATGCTGCTGGATTGATGGCTACGGTTCTTGTCCGGTTTGAGTTTGTTTCGCCCATTGGCTATCCATTCATATCCGTTTCATGCCCATTTCATGTCCATTTCATGTCGGTTTCATGTCGGTTTCATGTCCGTTCGTCCAGCAGCCTTTGACCCGATATCGCACCATTTTGACACATTTTAATACATTTTGATTCTTATCACGCCCGAACACCACCGGACTAGACAATTCTGTCCGTTGCTCAATCCGGTGATGTGTGACAGGGGCTTAAGAGAAAAAAGAGCACAGTTCTCAAACGACGGACATAATCAATCGTCACAAACATCTTGTATTGATTTTCAAAATTAATTGTTTGCTGGTGCTTTTGGGTCCTGAAGCTGTTTTAGAAATTGCTTGCTTGTTTGTTGCTTTTTGATTGGTTGGTTGTTGGAGTTTTACATCCTGGCAACATCTCAAGTCATATCAGGACAGGTACTGACTTGTGACACTGCGCACTCATGGCAACTTTATCGTGTTGCCTGACTGGGAAATCAGGCCACCAGCACCATAACCCAATATCCGACACAGTCACATTATCCTGATACTGGACTAACCGGTCCTTGCCATATCCTATTAATGCCGAGCGCCGGGCTAGGAAGTGACAAGTGTCAATTTTATAAGTCATTGCTTTGCCTCGACTGGAAACTGAACTCCCGACCTTCCGCATGGGAAGCCTGCACTCTACCGATTCGGACACCACGTCCCGTCTCCATTTCCGGTGATTCCTAACCTAAATTCCAGGTTCTTCTTTGATGTTGTACCAGATTACCCCCTACCAACCCCAACCTCACCTATCCCGCCGCCATTCCCCCCTCCCCCCCAACACCCATACATAATACCACCAAAGTGGCCAATGGATAGCTTTGGCCTGGCCGGTCTGTCACATTACCTAGGAGTGCCGCAATGATAAATTGCCGACATAGAAAGCCGAGATGATGAATAAAGCGAGCGCAATGGGGCATTGACCTCCACAATAACCCGCGTTAGAATGTGACGGCCAGAGTGGCTCACAGGCTTAGCGCCACGGTCTGGTATCGTGAAACCCCTAACGGAAGATGCATCTTCTATTGCGGTAGGGGCGCTTGAACAAGGCGGATGGATGGCGATGTGGTGCAACACTTTATACCCCTGTCGCACTATGACGTAACGAGCCAACGTAAGCCTGACGTGCTCACGTTTCGTCATTATGTTGACGTACGTTGGGTTACGTTGTGATGACGTCAGAATGACGTTAGACTGACGTCAAGCTATGTCACGTTACGTTGTGTTACATCAGCATGCGTCAAGGTTTTGAACCTGTTCAAAACTTTCAACGTAACTCCAACGTAAGGGTTTACGTTCGCCATATGTTCTGTACACGTTCGGCGAACGTCAATGACATTAGACGGATGTTAGTCAAATGCTGCTCACTACGTTGCACTATGTTGCACTACGTTGCATTATCTTGCACTACATTGACCCACATTAAAGCTGGTGGAAACGTCCACGCAGCGTAATGGGAATGTCAGGAGAACTTCTACCGAACGTACATCCAACGTACATTCAGCATTTCGCCACCGTGTCATGACATATGTAACGTCAGGTAGTGTAACGTAACGTAGTTCTGGCGATGGAATAACCTACATAACGTTCCGTGAGCGTAATTACATTGTCCTCTCTCATTGAATGATGCTATCACTACGCTTTACCGACGTTACGCTCTCGTCAACTACACTGCATCCACGTTCAACTTGTGCCCAAATTTGCATACTACGCCGAGAAGTTCAACGTTTTTCACGTTCTCCCTACGCTGACATCGTTACGTCATAGTGTGACAGGGCCTTTACACGCATCCCTTTCTGCACGGTGGCTCATCTTACAGATGTCCGGTTGGGTATAATGTGACAGGAAGAGCAGCCCACGACCCAATGGTGGCGTCTGGTAATTTAAAGGTAATGAAAGGATACACAACACAACCCACATATAAACAATTATTCATATATTTTCCGTTTTTTTAAAGAGGAAAATTTGTTTTATTTAACGATGCCTCTAGAGCACATCAATTTTTATCATCGGCTATTGGATCATTCTGATATATTTCTTTGGAGGAAACCAGCTGCCACCACATATGCTACTCTTTCCGATAAGCAGCAAGGGTCTTATATTGACTTTCCCACAGACAGGACAGCACACACCACAGCCTTTGGTGAACCAGTTGTTGACCACTGGTTGGAATGGAAAATAGCCCAAACATCAAATGGGTCCACTGACTAGGATCGATAATATGACTGACACCATCACGGGTGGACACACTACCGCCTGAGCTACGTCCCGCTCTCTCATATAATTTAAACGGCAAGAAACAGGACCAAAAAAAACACACCTTTACTCGTTGTCAATTATAACCCCAATAGCCGATGTTTGCATTTTGTGCCGGAGGATCGTCAAGAAACAAATAAATAAACACAGCAACATGAAAAAAAGACAACTTTACTTGTTACCAATTACATGGTTAGCTTAGTGTCAGCTGGACTCCTCAGTCAGAAAGACTTGCTCGGTGAAAGGTTTTTATTGACTGTGAGGCTTTTGTATTGATTGCTGATACCTCACCATCAGTCAAGACCAGTAAAGTCGATCCCGGTAAACTCGAGCCCGGTAAAGTTGAGTAATGTCAAGTCAGGTAAAGCCATATTGGTTAATATTAATATAATTATGCATTTAAAAAAATTATTAAGACATTCTTTAAAAAGAAAAAGCATCCCTGTTCCAAGATTCGAACCAGTTACCCTCTGATCTTGAGACCTACACTCTGCCATCTGAGCGACAGAGGAATTGCAACTGAGAAGGGTCCAATTGGTGGCAGAATGCTGGGAGGTCCTGACAGCATGTGAATAATGAGCAAACAATATGGATAGAAATAACCTGAAATAAATTAAATAGTAAGGATTATAAATAAATCAGTTTAAATATATATTAAATAACATTTAAATAAATATCACCACATCATCATTGACCATAATGGTGTGGCTAGAAGTGGGTTGGTGGGGGTGTGGATTGCAGACCAGTGTTGCTGTGTGGCTATTGTCTTATATGTATATATATGCACATACACATATACTGTATGCTGGATATACCACACAGAGAGAAATCCCACTCTGCACCCACACCCACACACACCTCCAGTGGCCATCCTTGTGTAGACTGCTAAAACAACAACCCATCTGCCTGTGTACATTAGAGTAATGGCTTATATGATGCCACACATCTTGATTTGTTCATATTTTTGGTTATTTCTCATTAACTATGTCCAGGATTTTGATTCTAAGAAAAATACTTTTTTAAATAGACCACGGTGTTTCACCAGTAAAAATGACTAATTCCAGAATAAAAACAGCACAATGTTTTAGGCAAAATAAGATTATTTCTTTATTTTAATGTAGTTTTAATTGGATATTATGAACATACTCTACAAAGGACCATGTTCTTGATAGAAACTTTGAAGAGCTACTTATGCCCATTTTAATGATATATTTTGTTAGGCTCCATCGTCAATATTAATACAAACAAGGAAGCATATTCTTCAGTGTTATGTGTGGTCTACTCTACTGTATGGGGCTGAGACATGGACAATCTCTAAGAAAATGTACAAATGTTTAGCAGCATTTGAGATGTGGACTTATCAAAGGATGATGAAAATATCATGGACAAAGAAGATCACCAACAAAGAAGTTCTCAGAAAAATTAAAAATAAGAAAAGCTTGTTTGCCACTATACAGACAAAGAAACTTATTTATTTTGGCCACATCATTCGTCAGAGTTCAATATACCGTACATTGTTGGAAGGGAAGGTGAATGGCAGCAGAGGGAGAGGGAGACCAAGAACATCATGGTTTACAAATATTTCACAGTGGACAGGCTTGAATTATTCACAGTCTATCAGAACAGCACACCATCGGGACAAGTGGAGAACCATTGCATCCAACCCTCGACTAGAGGATGGAACTATTGATTGATTGATTGATCTTCATTTTTAAAGTAGTTGCAGACTGTGACAGCTCACCCGTATTTGTTTCTATATGTAAACTGTCTTGGTTTTTCAGTACGCCTTGACAAAACAAGACGTGTTGAATTCCAAGTGGTGGCCCCTACCTGACCATGTCTACCATATATTTTTTTAATGATACATAATTATGCCATACTTAGGTACTTTGCCATCAATCATTTTTCAGGTGTAAATATACAGTGAGTGAGGATTTTTTCTTTTTTTTTCTTGAAGATTTATACTGCCTATCATGGATAAGCCTGAATAGACTTGTTTTCACCATTAGACAGTTTGTCAATAGAAAGCCCGAGCCTACACTTTTACCGACCCAAGGGATTTTTAACCTGGTATGAGAGCAATTGGCCTTTGATGTCGCTGTAAGTTATACACAGCGGTGGAAATCCAAATTGGCAGAGCTGGGGGTACGGGGAATCGAACCACCGACCTTCAGATTAGGAGTCCGACCTAGAAAAAAGTCAGACACTCTAACCACTCCGCCACAGAGAACACACAGGATAACGGCTGTTGAGGTGTGGGCAAGAAACAAAAAAAAAGAAAAAAAGCAAAAAAAAAGCAGGTACCGCCACATGGGGAGGTTATAAGGTACCAATAGATGACCTAATGAACAGAGGTGACCAACTGATGACGTAGTGGCTTGGGAGTAGATGAATCTTCAAGCCTATCATACTCGTATAATGACTTACACCGCATATATTCTTTGCGGTGAACATTTTTATTCGTCTGAATACAGCGTTCTTTTCAATGCTGAGGTTCTGGTCTTCCAGCCACGCTTAAATCTGATCATTTACATTATTTAATTGTAAGAACACATTCATATGTGTCGTTGTCTGTTGTAAGTGTGATCCGAATACAGCAAACCCGAAACCTTCCATTGCTGGAATCTACTTGGGAAATTATTTGTGCAGTATGATATAAATCGTCTCCAAATCTGTTTTGACAGAAAATCCAATCCAACCAGTTCGATTGAATGCGTCTTTCAGATATTGTGATTGATGCGAAAAAGGCCATCGAAATAATCTCGGAGACAGCATCAGCGGCTTTCGCTGAGAACGCTCTCACACTCGGGAAACAGCTGTGACACCTTGTCAATAAGTCTGAATGGTTAGATCTCCGCTCACCCAGCCTCTCCCAACCCCCTCCTCACCCCCAATCCCCCCTCATCCCCCCCAACCTAACCCATCACCCCCCCCCAATCCCCCCTCAGACACCAGCCTTTCCCAACCCCCTCCTCACCCCCAATCCCCCCTCATCCCCCTCTCCAACCCGCCTCACTACCCCGGTCACAACCACACTCCACCCCCTCAACCCCCTAAGAGACCCCCCCTCCCCTCACCTCCACCCCCCTCACACCTCCAACCCCCCCTCCTCTCCCCCCTCCACACCCCCTCCATCACCCCCAACCCCTTGCTTCCAACCCCCTTCAACCCCAACCCCCCTCACCTCCACTCACTCCAACCCCTCACCACCAAACCCCCTCCCATAACCCCCTCACCTCCAACCCCTCTCCACACCCCTCACACACCAAACCCCCCTCACTTCCAACCCCCTCACCCCCCCCCTACTCAACCCCCATCACGCCAAACTCCCCCCCGCTCACCCCCCCATCCCTCACCCCCTCTCCTCCCCCCCCTCCCTCCCCACCCTCACTCCCCAACACCCTCACATCCAACCCCCCTCACCACCCAAACCCAGCCTCACATCCAACCCCCTCAGACCAACACCTCCAACCCCTCACTCCAACCCCCCCACACCAACCCCCCACCTCCAACAAGCAACCTCCCCTCCTCCTCCCCCCACCCCAACATCCCTCCCCAACCCCCCTCCCCCTCCCCAACCTCCCCTCCCACCCCCCCTCCCAACCCCCTCACCTCAACCCCCTCACCCCCCCCCCCCTCACCATCACCCCCCTCCACCCCCACCCCAACCCTCTCCCACCTCCACCCCCCTCACCTCAACCCCCTCACTCCAACCCCCCTCCCACTCCAACCCCCCTCACCACCATCACCTCCCCCCCCCACCTCCAACCCCCACTCCCATCCATCCAACCCCCTCAACACCCCAACCCCCCTCACCTCCAAACCCACCTCATCATCCCACCCCCATCCCCAACCCCTCACCTCCCCCAACACCCCACCCCTCCAATCCCACCCCCTCAACCCACCCCCTCACATCCCCCAACCCCCCACCTCCACCCTCCCCCTCACCTCCAACAACCCCCTCACCCAACCCCCACCTCCAACCCCCTCAACCTCCACCCCCCACCCCAACCCCCCCTCACCCCCAACCCCCTCCACCTCCACCCCACCTCCATCCCCCACCTCCCCCACCTCCCTCACACCTCCACCAACCCTCACCTCCACCATCCAAGCCCTCCCTCCAAGCCCCCTCACCTCCACCCCCCCTCAATCCACCCCCTCACATTCCACCACTCAACCCCCCTCATCTCAACCCCTCACACCCAACCCCCACACCTCCAAACCCCCCCCTCACCCCTCACTCACCCCACTCACCCTCACCCCCCTCCCCACCCCCCCTCCCCCCTCACCCCACCCCCTGTCCCTCCCCCTTCACCCTCCAACCCTTCACCTCCAACCCCTCCTCACCCCTCCCAACCCCTCCCCTCACCTCCACCCCCCTCACCTCCAACCCCCTCACCACAACAAACCTACCAACCCCTTCACCTGCCCCCCCCCCTCTTCTCCACCCCCCTCACCTCCAACCCCCTCACCCCACCCCCCCCCCCCCCCTCACCCCAACCCTTTCACATAGAATGCACTCTTCATTCCTTGGTGTTCTATGGATGGCCTGAACAGTTGGTTGGTTATTGGAGTTTCACCTCCTGGCAACATCGAAGGTCATATCAGGACGGGTACCGACTTCTTCTGACAGTGCACACTCATGGTGATGTCATAGTGCTACCCCCCTGGGAGACCATAGCACCAGCATCATGACCTGATAACCCACTCAATCACATTATCCTGACACCAAGCCAACCAGTCCTTGCCTTATCCTAGTAATGCCAAGCGCCGGGCTAAGTAGCGACAAGTATCAATTTTGTAAGTCATTGGTTTGACTCGACCGGGATGTCAACTCCATGTGTTCCGCAAGAGAAGCCCTGCGTTCTTACCGATTCGGCCACCGCGTCCAGTCCATTATGACTGTGAATAAGTTAGCAGAAGGAGCACAGAGCCAGGAACTGTACAACAAATGTTCCAGATAGAGTGTGTCTGTGTGTATGTGTGTCTGTGTGTGGTGCACCGGTAGGCGGAAGTGAGTGCACAGTTTATGAACACCAGGGTGCGTGATCAGGTTAGTTTGTTGGGGTTTTATGTGCTAGAAACATCTAAGGTCATATCAGGAAGGGTACCGACTTGTGACAGTGCACACTCATGGCGACTTTATGAGTGCTTCCCCACTGGGAGACCAGGCCACCAGCACCATGACCCGATATCCAACTCAGTCACATTATCCTGATAAGGAACAAACCAGTCCGTGCCCTTAACTATTACTTCAGTAGAGTCAGACTTGCACTCATTATTGAGGGAATTAACTGAGCTGATATAACTTCACTACATCATGTTTTCCTAATTTGGCAGTTTGGTTCTGTTGTTGGGTGATGAAAATAGGAAATAATGTGCCTAGATCAGGATTTGAACCCATGACCTTTGCATTCCTGGCTAGTATCCTAACCATGGCAGCACCCAGGCTCCCTGATGTCACCACACTACCTACGCCCACCTGTCTATGCGGCTCCTTGCGTGAGAGTTCAGTGCAGACTACTACACTCATCCCTCTGGAATTGTAAGTCTTTTAAATAGTTTACATCTGTAAGTTGTTTAATGCTTACAAATAACTACATTCATACATGCAATGCGCTTCCGTGTGTCTACCTACACAGGGTAGGTTCAACAACCATACAGCGTGTGGTTTGTACAGGATCCTGGTCATGGAAACCATTGTCACAGTGGGGACTGATGAAAATGGGAAATATTCAACCTAGAGATGGTTTCAAACCGACACTTCTTGCCATATTGGGGCTAGCGTGCTAACCATTACACCACATAGACTCCTTGATAGTATCACCCTATGCACGCCTACCTGTCTATGCGGCTCCTTGCCTGAGAGGTCAGTGCAGACTACTACACTCGTCCCCCAAAAGTCCTTTAAATGGTCATTTAATACTTACAATTACATACATACATGCGATGCACTTACATATACATACACAGGGTAGGTTCAACAACCGCATAGTGTGTAGCTTGTACAGGATCCTGGTCATGTCAACAGTGTCATGGGGGTGATGAAAATGGGAAAATACGCTAAATTTGTGCATATCAACTGCATTGAGAGTAACTGGCAATGGTAGATAAAAGATTGACCCCGCACTGCAGTAGCCTGAGAAGGGCTGAAGAACCACCTGACCTAAAAGCTGGCGAAAATGTCGGAAAATGAAATGAGAACATAAATTCTTAATCGAAGAAGTTTTTTTTTTTCTTGAAGATTTATACTGCCTATCATGGATAAGTCTGAATAGACTTGTTTTCACCATTAGACAGTTTGTCGAGAGAAAGCCCGAGCCGACACTTTTACTGACCCAAGGGATTGTTAACCTCCCACACCACATAGACATGGTATGAGAGCAACTGGCCTTTGATGTCGTGGTAAGTTCTACACAGCGGTGGAAATCCGAATTAGCAGAGGTGGGGGGCACCGGGAATCGAACCACTGACCTTCAGATTAGGAGTCCGACCTAGAAAAAAGTCAGACACTCTAACCACTCCGCCACAGTAATATATATTATTCATGTACCTGGATATATTTACCCTCAACTTTTGAAATGATCAATAGATTAATTAGTCTCCACTAGATCAATGAACTTTGACCCTCTAGTAACCAACCTGTCACATGCGATCCAAATATTTCCTGATCACCATAGCCGAAGCAGCTGCTATTAATTTATGCTTATTATATACAATGACAGACAGTCCAAATACAAATGTAAAATTTAAGACCAAAATGCACTGGGATTGGTCCCACTGCTTCACTGGTCACAGCTGGTCTAGCGTGTTACTAACAACAGGGATGAAAGTGGTCTCCGGGGGGAAAAGCGGAAATGCTGATATGGTCCCATAGGTTTAGCATTGTCAGGGAATCACGGAAAATGTCCGGAAGTCGAGTTTCATATATATTGGTATACACTGATAGTGCTGCGCCCTTTGAAGCATGTATTAGTATTATACGCTGATAGTGCTGCGCCATCTGCACCACACAGTAGTAACAACCCCACCATAAGAGCATACTTTATAAACTCACATAACTACACTCGAGTAACACTAGAATATTTCTAACAAACCAACATTTATATACTGCTTGCTTAACTCCAACTGAACAGACCCGACATTAAAACTTGCTACAATGTAACCAAATGAATATAGAAGAATATTTCTGCTTACATTCTAAGTACCATGTAAATACTCACATTGATCTGACTAATATCGATCTAGTTATATGACACTACTGTTACCATATTGCTATGGAACTTTTGCATTACAAAATGTCAGTCTGTTACATGCTGCAAATTGTGTATTCAACAGTTATTGTATACCTTATTATACCTTCGTGTAAATAAGCCTGGATTGGAAAATGGCTGGAAGACCAATGCTGCGGCACTGACAAAAGACTTATTCAGCAGAATAAACATATTTACAACAAAAAAAACAACAACAAAGCCAAACACCACAGTACCATCTATGATATAGTTGTAGTACTAAGGGATTATGGTTATAAAAGGGTAACTTAAAAACAGCTAGTTTGGCTATAATGATCAGGAAATGTTTGTATTGTATGCGATACATTGGTTACTAGAGCGTTAAAGTTTGAATTGACAGAGCCCGCAAGTCAACATGGCAGCCATTGGCAGGAAGTTGAGAGGTTCCTGGATAATAATCCAATCTAGGTCAGGAAGAAGTCATTTTCATTGGCTGAGGTAGTCAGGTGGTACAACCAGTTTATTCAAACATGGAGGATTTATTTCATGGACTATCACTTCAAACTGATTTTGTGTCATTATGCCTCGATAGTATGCGCTTTGAACACTTTGGAGAGTATTATGTGGAGGGAAAACATATCCAATCAGATTGTAGCTATTGGATTTGAATCAACATCAGGTCAGAATCCCAAACTAAGACCATCAACAGTGAGACACATTTTCTCCAACTTTTACGCGTCATTCTAATTCACCTCTGAACAGAGTCAGAGGTGAATCTTGTATCTACCCGGCTGGTAGATACGCAGTATCTTGCACCATCTTGTCGGAGGGTGGTATGTTGACTACCGATTGGTGGTCAGACAAGGCACACTGCACATTCGTCTTCATTAGCGTATGGTGTGGCTAACCAACCAATAGCAGCATTGCATCCATAGTCACGTGACCCGATCTGTCTTACCAACAATTTGTCGAGCGCTTTCTTGTAACCAATCTGACAACAAAGTCAATTAAAATCATATTTAATCATTTCTAGGCATATAGATTATTTCATCACATTAAAACAACATTATTATTTAACACACTGGTTACTGTGACCTGGATCCTGTACAAGATATGCACATGTTGATTTGTTTGTTGTTGTTTTACGTCCTAGCAACATCTAAGGTCATATCAGGATTGGTACCAACTTGTGACAGTGCGCACTCATGGCAACTTTATAGTGCTGCCCCACTGGAAGACCAGGCCACCAGCACCATGACCTGATATCCCACTCAGTCACATTATCCTGACACTGAGCCAACCAGTCCTTGCCCTATCCTAATAATGCTGAATGCCAGGCTAGGAAGCGAAAAGTATACATTTTAAAGTCATTGGTTTGACTCTATCAGGGTTCGAACCCACGTATGAACATGTTGAACCTACCCTGTGTATATTATATAAATGCGTCATTAAATTTCTTGTTGACATAAATCATTTAGAGGACTTACGATTCTAGGCAATGCATGAAGTACTAGTAGTCTTGACTGACCTCTCAGGCAAGGAGCCGCATCGACAGGTAAGCGTGGATAGGGTGATTGCATCAGGGAGCCTAGATCGTGTAGGCCTAATGGTTAGCACACTAGCCCGGAATGTAAGAGATGTGGGTTCGAGTCCCGCTCTAGGCGCAATATTTAGCATTTTCATCACCCCCATGACACTGGTTCCATGACCTGGATCCAGTATATTGGATAAGCGGCTAGCCCCGGTGTTGCAGTTTCCACGGTATGCCAGTTTGCGAGGTACACATCGCTTCTGCGCATGCATCAAAATCGAACAGCATCGTCACTAACCTTATTAATTTAATATAGTGTTTTTGGTAAAGATGTTTTCTATATGTGTACCAACCGATTTGTTTCTAGGTGGTGTGGTTTTAGAGATATTTCACTTTTTCTGTATTTTCTGTATGAAGATTGCTCACGATCATTGACAATGCCTTGAGTTTTACGGTACGCGCACTGCAAAACATTAGTTTTATTTAAAATTAATAGAAATCAAGAACCCTAACCTTATAAATTTAATATAATCTGTTTGTTGAATATGTTTTATGTATGTGTGCCAAGCGGTTTGTTTCTAGGTGGTGTAATTTGAGAGATATTTGACTTTTTCTGTATGAAGATTTGCTCACGGCCGTTGACAATGCATTTGAATGGATGTGTCCCTCGCAAACTGGCGTACCGCGGAAACTGCAACACCGGAATGACAAGAAGTATGGGTTCGAATCCTGCTATAGCGGGCAATGTTTCCGATTTGGCTGGTTGGTTGGTTGTTGGGGTTTTACGTCCGGGCAACATCTAAAGTCATATCACGACGGGTACCTTCAGGCTTGTCACAGTGCGCACTCATGGTGACTTTATAGTGCTACCCCACTAAGAAACCAGGCCTACTGTCGGCACCATGACCCGATATCCCACTCAGTCACATTATCCTGACACTGAGCTCACCAGTCTTTGCCATATCCTATTAATGTCGGGCACCAAGCTAGGAAGCGACAATATCAATGTTATAATGCATTGGTTTGATTCAACTGGGAAGTGAAGTCCCGATCTCTACTGCGCCGATGTTTCTACTGTGCCCGGTATCTGGCTATACATGTTGTGGATATATATATATATATATATATATATATATATATGGGTTATTCTATAAAACTGGGCACCACATATTTGATTTCCACATTACGATGCTGATAATTTGTTCTTTCTTTTATTGATTGCAAGTCAAATAATTATTGTATCCTCTGTGTATTAAGTATGTTAGCAATAGTACATTTATTGAAGTTATCCCAAGAAAGAAATTAAAAGTGTACTTATATGATTTTGTGCTAATGTGAAAAAGTGAAAATTTACACATTTACACTATGCATGCAGCCAAACTTTTTTTCAACTTATTTTTCAACTTTTTTCTTGTAAGTCATAACCTTATCTGCTTAAGAGTAATCAATAAAATCTTGTTTGACTATGTTGTATATGGTAAAAAGAGATTCTCGGTGTGTCTTTGATTTTCATGTTACACAAGTGATATTAATGTATTGCTCAATTTGTATAAGATCTAATTCAAAAAGTGAAATTAATTAATTTCAACTCTGACATATGCACAACATGCAAACCTTCATAGGACATTGGATTAGGCTATTATTTGGAAGGTGTTTTGCTATTATTTGGAAGGATTTCACTTTTTGTTTCCACGTCACACTTCTGTACCCATATATATATAGATATAATGGCTATATGTATTGTCCTTTCAAGTGATATCTAGGGTGATGCTTGCTATCACTGCCTCAAAGCATCTGATCCTCCCATTATCATCAAGCACATGTGGGGCCTGAAGATGCGGACCGCTGTGATTTGTACACACCTTTCCCACGGAGAGCTTCCCACACAGCCTGCGTGCGGCGTCTATCCATCTTTGCTTTCCCGTTCGGGTTGCTAGCACTCAGGCGCGAAGTATATAAAAGGATTACAAGCGTCTGATGATATTGGAGGACTGACGGCTTGGCCCTTACTTGCAGCAACCATGGGGGCGGCGGAAGCGTGAGGTCACTGGAGATGTGGCCCCGCGCTGTGTAGTAGCAGGGAGGTTTCTCGTAGCTGGATCGATGGCGTCTATCTGATCAGTGCTAACACATCACCAACATCTCACTGCAATGTTTGCTTATGAACCAAAGCCCGTAAAGTTTGACGCTGCATATATATTCGCTGGCGTGTCAGCTGATTGCGGAGAGTGCGGTGATTTCTTCGCCTGCGGTCGATAATATCGGCAAGGTGTTTGTAACACTGGCCACCTGTGCACAGGGCGTGGCTATTCCCATGCCACCCACGGTCCCTCTGGCACCCTATGCTCTAATAAATGTACATGTCGTGTGCGCGGTGTTACCAAAGGAGGAACCCCTGGGCGCATAATTGCGTGGTCTCTCTATAAAGATGGCCGCCCGCATCATAACGCAACATGATGGAGTGAGCGCATAGCACCTCTAAGCAGATGTCCTCATTATGAAAATGTGTAGGTCGCAAATGACAGTGGCCACGTGACCAGTTCGCAGAGGAGGTACATCTTGCATCACCATATATTATCATGACCAGTTCACAGAGGAGGTACGTAATGCTGTGCCATATGTTATCATGACCAGTTCACAGAGGAGGTACATAATGCTGTGCCATATGATATTGTAGGAGTGACTGTGAGTCGGAGGGCCGTGGGCCATTACAATATCATGACCAGTTCGCAGAGGAGGTACATAATGCTGTGCCATATGTTATCATGACCAGTTCGCAGAGGAGGTACATAATGCTGCGCCATATGTTATCATGACCAGTTCGCAGAGGAGGCACATAATGCTGCGCCATATGTTATGGTGACCAATTCGCAGAAGAGGTACATTATGCTGTGCCATATTATCATGACCAGTTCGCAGAGGAGGTATATAATGCAGCGCCATATGTTATCATGACAAATTCACAGAGGAGGTACATAATGCTGCACCATAGGTTATCATGACCAATTCACAGAGGAGTTACATAATGCTGCACCATATCTTGTCATGACCAATTCACAGAGGAGTTACATAATGCTGCACCATAACTTGTCATGACCAGTGCACATAGGAGGTACATAATGCTGCACCATATCTTGTCATTACCAGTTCGCAGAGGAGGTACATAATGCTGCACCAAATGTTATCATGACCAGTTCACAGAGGAGGTACATAACGCTGCACCATATGTTATCATGACAAATTCAGAATGCTGCGACATATGTTATCATGACCAGTTCGCAGAGGACGTACATAATGCAGCGCCATATGTTATCACAAAAGATATCTGTGCAAAATAAAAACTGGGAACGCCAACTGAACTGCACCACAAGGGGGCAGGTGATATGTCACGGCCCACCAACTGGACAGCCCAGGGCGGGATAACCGGAAATAAAAAAGCCAGATAACATATCCAACAACAATATAAATCAAATCAAATCCAAAGAGACATAACTCAACCACCTATTACGTACAAGCCTATGGACATGTAAATAAAATAGGCTAGTATAGAATTAAGTAGAAAAAAAAGCGGAAAACTCTTCCCAAGAAAACCCCAAAGCACTAACATAGAACCTTAAGAAAACAACTACCATAGTAATAAGAATAAACGTACCAACAGACTATCTATCTGCTACTGAAATGCAGACAATCAAATACGTTATCAGCAGCTACTGTTTGGTAAGACAACACCAACACTACAGCTGGCCAGCATTGAAAACAAGCCTGGGTACCCAGGCTTGCATGCTATGGACAGAATAAATACAGCCTCAATAAAAAAAAAGACTAAAAAAAAGACAAATTCACAGAGGAGGTACATAATGCTGCACCATATGTTATCATGACCAGTTCACAGAGGAGGCACAGAATACTGCACCATATGTTATCATGACCAGTTCACAGAGGAGGTACATAATGCTGCGCCAAATGTTATCATGACCAGTTCCTTTTCGGGGTCAAGGTCAATGGTATTACTGCTGCTGTAAAGCGGGGGGTCTCCTGTAGTCTTTCCGTGGATGACTTTGTTTTATATTACAGCGGTACTAACATGAATGTCATAGAGAGACAGCTACAACCAAGCATAAATGGGATCCATCGATGGTCAGTTCTGAATGGTTTCAAATTGACCTAGACCAAAACAGTCTGCATGCACTTCTGCCTGCTGCGTAGAATGCATGCGGAACCGGAGCTGACCCTGGATGGGGATCCTATTAAAGTTGTTGAGAAAACCTAATTTCTGGGCCTCATTCTCAACTCTAAACTGTGCTTTGTGCCACATATAAAGTACCTCAAAACAAGATACCTGAAAGCGCTGGATATTCTGAGGGTGCTGTGCAGTTCAGAGTGGGGAGCGGACAGAGATGTTCTGCTCTCCATGTACAGAACCTTGGTTCGGTCACGAGTGGATTACGGCAGCATAGTATACGGTTCCGCAAGGAAATCATATATTGGGCTGCTAGACACGATCCACCACCAGGGACTGCGCCTGGCCCTTGGGGCCTTCCGCACCTCACCGTTCAGAGCCTTTACGTCGAAGCCAATGAACCATCACTTAACAACAGGAGAATCAAACTGGCCATGCAATATGTAGTCAAGATAAAAACTAATGCATTGAATCCTGCACACAATTGTCTATTCGAGCAACATGACGAATCCAGGTATGAAGCCAGGCCGAATTACATCCGGCCACTGAGGCTGCGAATGAAACCTCATTTGGAGGCCTTGGGCGTGGATTTGGACGTGTTGGAGGATGCCAAAGAATGCGGCACCAAATGTTATCATGACCAGTTTGCAGAGGAGGTACATAATGCTGTGCCATATGTTATCGCGCTCAAGTCTGGCGCTATTATCTATTACCACCGGCCATCAATAAACAGGGAAAGACAGCCTTTACCTGAATATGTGTAGTTATCCATGAAAGATTACTCTGACTTTAATTTAGTTGAGTTGAGTTTTATCTAACCACAAACATGCAGTAAGGTCACTGTGTGGCTTCCCCAAGGGGTGTGTCCGGATATGACCTTAGATGTTGCCAAGACGTAAATCTCCAGCAACCAACCAACCTACCTACACACATCGCCCCGTCCAGATATGACCTTAGATGTTGCCAGGAGGTAAAACTCCAGCTAACGTCCAACCTACACACATCGCCTCATCCGGATATGACCTTAGATGTTGACAGGAGATAAAACTCCAGCAACCAATCAACCGACCTACACACATCTCCCTGTCCGGATAGGACCTTAGATGTTGCCAGGATGTAAAACTCCAGCAACCAACCAACCGACCTACACACATTGCCCTGTCCAGATATGACCTCAGATGTTGCCAGGACGTAAAACTCCAGCAACCAACCAAACTACACACATCGCCCCATCCTGATATGACCTTAGATGTTGCCAGGACATAAAACTCCAGCAACCAACCAACCAACCTACACATGTAGCCCCGTCCGGATATGACCTTAGATGTTGCCAGGATGTAAAACTCCAGCAATCACCCAAGCAACCTACACACATCGTCCCCTCCGGATATGACCTCAGATGTTGCCAGGACATAAAACTCTAGCAACCAACCAACCTTCACACATCGCCGGGTCCTGAATTGACCTTAGATGTTGCCAGGACATAAAACTACAGCAACCACCCAAGCAACCGACACACATCGCCCCGTCCGGATATGACCTTAGATGTTGCCAGGACATAAAACTCCAGCAACCAATTAACCGACCTACACACATTGCCCTGTCCGGATATGACCTTAGATTTTGCCAGGACATAAAACTCTAGCAACCACCCAAGCAACCTACACACCTTGCCCTGTCCGGATATGACCTTAGATGTTGCCAGGACGTAAAACTCCAGCAACCAACCAACCCGAGGAGTCATCTCCCAGCCAGCAAAGCAATGGCACATTATATTAAAGTTCATACTTATGCAAAATATATTTCTACAATAAATCTGAGTTGAACCAGACGGGATGGGTGAATGAGTTAGAGCATCTGTCTCCCGTGTTGGTAGATCATGGGATCGTGGGTTCAAATCCTGGTCAAGTCAAACCAATGACTTAAAAATTGATACTTGTCGCTTGCTAGCCAGTCACTCGACATTACTAGGACAGGGCAAGGAGCAGTGGAATGAGGAAGACCAGTCGTCTGCGACTGAAATTCCCCCTGCTTAAAGTTGCATAGTCCTATGGTTTTGAATTTATGTATGTTTTCTGAGATAAATATATTAGATCGATCACTAGGATCTACTTTGCATTAGTTCAAAGTTACTTTTATTTTAAATAGTAAACTTTCGAGATATTTTGAGTGCAAACATGGAAAATTAGTTTTGGCAAGCTTGCCAAAACTCTGACACCATAGACTTCTGCAGTAACAGGTTCGGTTAAATTGACTCAGTATTACCTTCTACGCAGAAACAAATGCTTAATAAGTGCATCAGTATCCAGGTTAGATATGTAAAATCAAATGTAGATAATTTACCAAGTCGGAGTCATGAGGTGAATAGTGGTTAATTATCTTTTAATTCAGAAAGAGGTTAGAATTTAATCACTATGTACATGTCTAGGGTCAGGTCCAATGTTAGTGTCCTGATTCACAGTTCAGAAGAGGCCGGGACCCGACCCCTCAACCAATTACAGGAGGGGGCGGGGGCCATCCAAGATTGTCGCTCTGGGTACATAGTGATGGACTGCGGCCGACGTCCATGCTCCAAGATGCATGATCTCAGAGATTGTGCTGCCAGCCGCTGCACGGCCCTGTGTTCCACCCCTCCTAAAGCTATGTAGTGTGGAGTCGGCGGGTGCCCGGAGATGCGAGGGTTTCTTTTAGGTAGAGTATGGGTGCCATTAGGTCTTACTGCGTGGGGTTGAGCGAGTCGATGCCGTGGCAGGCGGCAAACTGGATGTACTTCTTTGCCTGTACCGCCTTGTTCTTCCATGTCCCGCACGCCATACATACCTCCAGGGTTTTTTCGCGTGTTCTGTCGGGGTATTCAAATGTCTTGAATAAAAATGTATCAAGTATAGACACTGAGCCGTATGGACGGAGCTATAGACAGTTAGTGTGAATGTCAATAATAAAGTCTCGAATAAGCAAGATATCCGTATGGACAGTCAAACCTTATCGACCGACCGTCTAAACACGGGTGTAGATAGGTAGTCTATTTTATTAATGTTTTAGCTAACAGTTTCGTTGTCACCTCACATTGATCGATCGTGTTCCTAGCTTATGTAGTTTTAGGGGATCCATACAGGCAATCCGAAGGAACACAGGTAGCAAGAGGTAGACGGTGTTGAAGTTACGTGGCGTGGCGTTGTGTGGCGTTAGGTGACTGGAGAGATAACCGTATCGATTAGAGTATTAATAGGTTGATAATAAAGTCTTCATTGAGCTCACTATTATATTATGCAAACACAGGTAGCAACAGGTAGACTGTGTACAAAGTTGCATGGCGTGGTGTTACGTGGCATGGTTTTTTTTTTGTTTTTTTTTTGGTCCATTAGTTGTTTAAGCAGGGGAAATTTCAGTCATAGACGACTGGTCTTCCTCATTCCACTGCTGGTCGATAGAAAGCCCGAGCCTACACTTTTACCGACCCAAGGGATTTTTAACCTCCCACACCACATAGACATGGTATGAGAGCAACCAGCCTTTGATGACGCTGTAAGTTATACACAGCGGTGGAAATCCAAATTGGCAGAGCTGGGGGCATGGGGAATCGAACCCCCAACCCTCAGATTAGGAGTCTGACCTAGAAAAAAGTCAGGCACTCTAACCACTCTGCCACAGAGAATCACACATGGCGTTTTGAAGTTAGTTGCTTCTCCGGACAGTGGTCTGTGTCGACAGAAAAGTTATTTATTTAAGCTCAGGTTCCGAACCATTTGGACGACTGTATCAGCAGTCAACCGTGTCGACAGTAACATTTTGTAGTAGGTATAGTGTGCTGAGGCTGGAGAGATAACCATATCGACTAAGTATCAATACTTATGAATGTCAATAATACAGTCTGGAATGAGCTAGATATCCGAATGGACAGTCAAACCGTATCGACCGAGCGTCGAAACACAGTTGTGGATAGGTAGTCCTTTTTATGAATGTTTTGGCTCACAGTTTTGTTGTCGTCTCATCGATCGATCGTGTTCCTAGCTTATGTAGTTTTAAGGGATCCGTACAGGCAATCCGAAGCAAATGTCAATGATAAAGTCTTGATTGAGCTAGATAACCGTATGGACAGTCAAACCGTAACGACCGACCGTCGAAACACAGTTGTAGATAGCAGGGATGAAAGATCTCCGCGATTCCGCGGATTTCCGGGATTTTTCAATCCTGCAGCACCATCAGCCTATACTACTAATATGTGGTGCTGATGCCGCAGCACTATCAGGGTACACTACTAATATTAATAAATGCTCCAAGCGTTGCAGCACTATCAGCATTCACTACTAATACATGTTCAAACGGTGAAGCACTTTCAGCGTATACCAATATATGTGAAACCCGACTTCCGGGAATTTTCCGCGATTCCCTGACAATGCTAAGCCTATGGGAGAATATCAGCATTTCGGCTTTTTTTCCCGAAGACCACTTTCATCCCTGAGATAGGTAGACTTTTTTTATGAATATTTTAGCTCACAGTTTTGTTGTCGTCTCAGAATCCGAAGCAAACACAGGTAGCAACAGGTAGACTCTGTGGAGGTTGCGTGGCGTGGCGTTATGTGGCGTGGCGTGGCGTTACGTGGTGTGGCGTTACGTGGCGTGACAAAGTTAGGTGCTTCTCTGACCGGAGCTGTGGGAGTTGTGACTTGAGATCGGCTGGGAGGGACCCCGTGACCAATTTGGCGGGAAATTCGAAATGGTCATGTCAGGTCGGATGCCGCTAGGGGCAGCGGTGGAGTTAATCCAGCTAATCCGGTATATAGTGTGAGAGGATGGCGCCGGGTCGTTGGGAACTCGGGCCGGGGCACGCCACTTCTGGCGGATTATGTAAGGGCGGGGGGAGGTCTCCACTCCGTAAATTACCTATGTTACTTATAACATGCACAATTGGTTTTGTTTTGAAAATTTGATATTTCATCGGACTATGCAGCTTTAAACAACTAATGTACCAACAGCAACAAAAATATATATCTTTACCTAGAATCAGATATATCCGTGTGTACATCCATACATGTAAGCATTTTACATTGTTACAATGAATCGGCAATAGACCAGATTGTAATTCTGACTGCGCATGCGCTGAAAACGGCGTCGAAAGCAAAATAAAGGCATCTGCCCATTCAGTTTGCCGATACGCTTAGGCCAAAACTTCGATTTTATTCAAATTTAATAGAACTACATAACAATTTGGAATATACATGGATGCACACATGCAACATAATGATGTAATAACTATATTTAAGACACAACTAGCCATGGTTGCACATTTTGAGCTTAGAGACATACAATTCCACACAAAACCATCAGTCACTTTAAAGTTGTGTAGTCCGATGGTTTTGAGTTTCTCTCATTTTCTGAGATAAACATATCAGGTTGTTCATTATAATCTAACTTACTTTAGTTTGAAACAACTGTTATTTTAAATCGCAAACTTTTGAGATATTTGAAATGGAAACATGGTAAATTAATTTTGGCAAGCTTGCCATAACTCTATCGCCATAGGCTTCTGTAGTAACAGGTTCTATTGATTGACTCAGTAGTCCCTTCTATGTGCCGGTAAATGCTTAATAAGTGCAAAAATAGGTCAACGTTAGCGACTGTGTGCATCAACGCACTCAGACTTTCATGGTGACGTTCCACTCGTAGCACTCCGATTTTAGGAGATATTCATCGCTGTAATTTTCATACTTATACAAGATGCATTGTTAAAACAAAGTGGCAATAGATTTTCTCTTTGATATAGAATCCAATATGTGCCAATAGAAGCACGCTACCCAATAGAAGCACACCCCCCATTTCAAGATTGAAAGCACGCACAAATTTACGATCATATTCAGACTGAATGGACATAAAATAAGACAATCCCACTTTATTTCAGAGGCACGACAAAAACAAATAAAAATTTACGATCATATTCAGACTGAATGCACATAAAATAAAACAATCCCACTTTAATTCAGAGGCACAACAAAAACAAATCCATGAAATAATAAATAGTGATGAATATTTCACACTATCTGCATATGTAATCAGAGTACGTGTTAATTTGAAACACACCATCGCAAATAATTACTTTGCGCCCATGAGAAATAAATATATGCACATCCATGTGTCTGCACTCGCACAGTGCACGTCTATTGGGACATATACTGTATATATATATATATAGTTAAAATTGAATGCGTTAAGGCCAGGCGCAGCTGGCATACAGTGCACAGGGCCGCTCACAGGGGGCGCCACCGTGGTCTATGTCATAATAACAGGGTCAGCTAGATAGGATAAGTGCTAACTATTACATAGGGAACTGAAGATCGGTAGTGTCCTTGTTTATATTCCCATAATGGATTATAGAGCACATATATATATATATATATATATATATACACACATGCAATAATTTTACACATTGCCACAGGACAAGTGATGTCAATGTTTCATATACTCTGTGCGTTATATTTGGGGGTATGTAGGATGGACTATAAATCTCCATTAACAAATATTTAAAAAGCCAATTGAAACCTGATAAGTTGCTATCACCAGACACTGTTGGACATATTGCATGTTGGAGATTTGTACAGTTTCATTGCGCCCAATAACTGTGTAAAGTCTACGGCTCGGATCTGTGGTTGTGTAGGCAGGCTATAGTGAAATCAATACAGGCAAAGAGAAAGGAAGAGTATAAAGTGTGAAAGAAGAGAGAGTCAAGCCCTCTGGTTTATTATTTATATGGTACATGGATTCAGTGTAGAGTATCACCCCACCCTATTCTCCCAATGGGAAACAAGCATTCTTAGCTCTACAAATAGGGATCTAGCATTCCTGGTCTCCATGGTTACCAGTTATCTGCCCACCACCACTAAGCTGTGTGGCTCCGCTGGCCACCACCTGCCTTGAGCCTAACTGTGGTGATCCTGACTAGCAGAGGGGGTGTGGGGGTAGGCTCTGAGTGCCCCTTACACACAGTCCTGCCAGCACCACTATGTCTATTTACATCTCACTCAGGCACCACCAGCACCTACATATACACATACATGCACCTGGTCATGAATACCCGATCAGTAATAGAACATTTGCATTCCCCCACCAATGCTTTAAATCAGAATATTTTACAACTGGATTGGTTTGCTTGGTTGTTGGAGCTTTACATACTGGCAACATCTAAGGTCATATCAAGACGGTCCTCAATAACTTGTGCTGCACCAGACATCTCGACAACAAACTCTGCTCTCAACAAATTGCCAATAAAAGTGGTGGAATATTCACCAATGCGGTGCTGCCACTTTATACTTTAAAAAAGATTATAGTGATGGGGCCCCTTTATTGGCCGCCCGGAACTCGATCCTCACGCTGTAGACCCCCCAAGCAAGCAGGAGAATGAGTTCGCTTGCTTCTTAGTCGTCTTTTATTCTCTGCTCACTGTGGCGTCTACGATCGAGTCACCCGCCTCTGCCCTGCCGGGTCCCATGTCAACTTCCTCGGGGGGGGGGAGGTTAAGCTAGCCGCATGCAGTAGGTGGCAGCCCTGTCACGGCGCTGCCCGGCGGCTACCGTACCACCACCTATCGCTGTTATCTGCGACGGTGACGGAGCAGTCCTTGCTGCCACCGTATGGCAGTGGAGCTCATGTCTGGACGACTACACTATTATATTTTTTCGAGGAAAAACTACTTTTCATACTTTTTTTAACACCAAGACCCGATAGCCCATTTAGTCACACTATCCTGATACTGAGCTAAACCAGTCCTTGCCCTATCCTACTAATGCCAAACGCCTGGCTAGGAAGCGACAAGTATCAATTTTGTAAGTCATTTCTTGAGGCCTGCGCTCAACCGATTCAGCCACGGCATCCGGTCAAACTAAAGTAAGCGAGATTATAACAATCTCAGAAACATGACAGAAACTCAAAACCATCGGACTATACAACTTTCAGCAATGGTTCTTGGCCAGACTGGCAGACAAATGGACGGATGCGTGTTGGGGGTGGGGGGGAGTGGAGGGGGGGGGTCACACACTGGGTGACCTCTGACCTGGCGGTGATGTCGCAGAGCGTGGCGGTGTAGTTAATAGACGAGATCACGATTCCGACTGCGCATGCGCTGAAAATGGCGTTGGCAGCAAAGCAAAGGTGTACAGCCATTGAGTTTGCCGATACGCGTAGGGCAAAACTTCCATTTCATTCAAAATTAATAGAAATACATAACAATTTGGCACAAACATGGATGGAAGGATGCAATAGAATAATATAATGAATATGTTTAAGACACAACTCTCCATAATTAAGCATTTTGAGCTAAGAAACATACAATTTCATTCACTTTACAGGCTGATGTTTACATTGCCATTGATTAGCCAGAAGTAATTCTTGTTCTAAATATTAAAGTGTCAAATGTGTCAACAAAAACTTGTTTCAAAGAAATATATAACCAATATCTGAGTAACCCTACTCATTTTCTATTTCTACATATGTCATTAACCATAGGATATAAATAAAAACAAATAAAATAAGTAAAACTGACTCTGGCTATGGCTCTAACACTAGTCTGAGTGCCCAGATTTGTCTAAATCTAAATGCACATGGCATAAGATGTGCATATTATATTGATGTAAATGCAATGCTGGATACAAACTTAATATCTTAATTTATTATATATATTTGTTTAATTAGTATTCTATGTTTCAAACAAGAGCTGAGATGAGCTGAAACTAGCACATTTCATAGCTGCACCCAAGTGTATTAGCATGTGCCATGTGCTTCTCGCGGCTTTGTTTTGCTCTGACACATCCCACAATGGAACGGTGATGTAGTAGTCTATTGGCTGAAAGTAGTGAGGACCAATCAGAGCTGGGGACACAGGTGGGGTGCGGGGAGGTGGTTTCCGGGTATTGATGGCCTGTGTAGGGTGGTGGTGGGTGGTGGTTGGTGAAGGGGGAATTAGGGGCGGATGGGGGTGTGTGGGAAATTGGAGAAGGAGAGGAGATGGGGAAGTGAGGGTTTTAGTAAAAGGGACGGAGGAGAGGGAGAGAGGTGGGGATTGGAGAATGGAGCGTGGAGAGCAGGGATTTGGTAGTGGTGATTGGAGAGTGGGGAGAGGGGCGATGAGGGAGAATTGAGGACTGAGGATTGATGAGGGAGGGAGGAAGGAGAGGGGAGAGAGGAGAGAGGAGAGGAGAGAGGAGAGAGGAGAGGAGAGATGAAACAGGTGAGAGTTGAGAGGAGAGTTTGTTTTGTTTGTTTGTTGTTTTACATCCTAGCAACATCTAAGGTCATATCAGGACGGATACCGACTTTAGACAGTGTGCACTCATGGCGACTTTATAGTGCTGCCCCACTGGGAAACCAGGCCACCAGCACCAGGACCTGATATCCCACTCAGTCACACTATCCTGACACTGAGCCAACCAGTCCTTGTCCTATACAAACAATGCCAAGCGCCTGGCTAGGAAGTGACAAGTATCAATTTTTAAGTCATTGGTTTGACTCGACCAGGATTCGAACCCACAAACTCATGGGTTCGGATCTCCCGATCTCCTAAAACAGGAGACGAACGCTCTACTCATTCGGCCACCCAGTCTGGTTGAGAGCAGAGAGGAGAGATTGGGGGAGACACTATGAGTTTTTCCCGTCACAAGTCGGTAGGTACCCTAATGGCACACTTTGGCTTTGTTAAGATGCGAAGTTCTAATCAATCTATCAACAAATCAAAAACACAATCAAGCCACCAGTCAATCAAGTAGATATGCCCCAACATGAGATTATCCGATTGGTGCAACCTGCAAAGCTAGACTTGTTGAAATCTGAGTCAAACCGCAAGTGATGTTAAAGGACGCTGACCTTGGAAAAAACCCATGAAGCTTGTTTTATTTAACGAGACCTCTAGATCACATTGATTTTCGCATCATCAGCTATTAGACATCAAATGTATGGTCATTCTGACATATTTCTTCAGAGGAAACCTGCTGCTGCCATATAGGATACTCTTTCCGATAAGCGGCAAGGGGTCTTTTATAATTATATGCACTTTCCCACAGACAGGACATCACATACCACAGCCTTTGATGAACCATTTCTGGACGACTTATCTTGGAACAAAGGGAAGACAATCTGTAATTCGAGAACACAAAATTGAGGGGGAGGGGCAGACAGAACCACATTCCCACCAACCCACCAACTCACCAACCCACCAACCCACCAACTCACCAACTCACCAACCCACCAACTCACCAACCCACCAACCCACCAATTCACCAACCCACCAACCCACCAACCCACCAACCCACACACACTCCTTATCCCCTCCTCACTACAACCTGCTGTCATCTAATTGCTTTTTGTTGGGGTTTTACATCCTGGCAACATCTAAAATCATATCAGGATGGGTACCTGCAGACTTGTGACAGTGCACACTCATGGCAACTTTATTGTGCTGCCCCCGGTGGGAGATCACACCACCTGGCACTGTGACCCAATTTCCCATCATCATCATCATCATGCTGTCGGTCGCGATGCGACAAAGACTGCTTTCATTACTTGACTGCCGCTCTCCATGGTGTTTTGTGCGGTTGTACATTTCATGAAAGCTGCCTGCAAAAGTGTTGAAGTGCTGCTGGCTATTGCAAGTTACCAGCGGCACTCTCTCGGGGAGCAAATAGAGGTCTCACACCAGCAACAACATGTCCAGACAGGCGCAAAACTATTTGTTCCTGCAGTGGCTGGTCGGGAGATATTGGGAGTTCCATACATCAACCGCCCTTGATGCTTCCTCAGTGACATGGTTTTCTGTTTAGGGTTTGCTCCCTTAGCCTTCGGTTCTGTTAAGAACCTGTACCACAAGGCAGTGGTTTACAACTCTGCAGGGCATGGGCGTCAAACTCCCTGAGGTATTGCTATACCTGCAATACCTGCAATACCTGCAATACCTGCATACATTATCCTAACACTGAACTAACCGCTCCTTGTCATATCCTATTAATACCGAGCACCACCAAGGTAGCAAGTAACAAGCATCAATGTTGTCAGTCATTGGTTTAACTCGACCGGGAATCAAACTCCCGATCTCCCGCACGGGAAGCTTGTGCTCTACCGACTCGGCCACCACGTCCGGTATGGGAGTACAAGATGCCGGGCACCACCTGCTGAGAGTGACTGACTGCTTCCTTTGATCACAGTTGTAAATTGTGTTTTATATTTCAGGCTGGTCTTCTGATGTGGTTGCTAATTATTAAATTGTCTTTGTTATTTGTATTTTATGCTCTCATCAGCATCTTCATCATCACTAGTCGGTCTCAGGACATGTTCGCCCTGTCGGGAATATTCATGACTGTTCATCACCAGTGTTCGGGATACATCAGCCATGTTTATTTCTTGTGGGGCGTAGGTGGTGAAGTAGGGCCCCGGTGTAACGATTTCAATTTCCCCCCTTTCCATGTTGGCCACGGGAATCTGAAAACGTTTTAAATTTCCCTCCCATGAAATTGAAAACGTTTTCAGATTCCCGGGAGGGAAATTAAAAAATGGTTTTCAGATTCCTCCCTCTGTCTTCAAATTCCCCCCTACAGGAATTTAAAATTGTTTAAAAAACTTTTAAAAACTTTTAAAATTCAGACTTATAATATTTTTTTCTTAGCCATCTTGGAGACTTTTCGTGTCATTTGGGGTGAAATTTGGTTTGTTGTACTAGTAATAATTTCCATTATGCTATTCTCTGTGTATTATTTATTATATTTGTCATGAAAAATTAAAAAAAATTAAATAAATAAAGAAAGTTCCCCCAAAATGGGGGGAGGGAAAGTTAAAACGAGGGAGGGAAAAGGAAAACGTTTTCAAATTCCCGTGGGATGAATTTGAAAACTTTTTCAAGTTCCCGTGGAAGAACTTCAATCAGGGGCGAATTTGAAATCTTTACACCGAGTCGTTCTTCACCACAGAGCCATCTGGTGAATGGTTTGTGCAACCAGCCGCTTTTCAAATCAACGTTGATACTCTGATTAGATTCTTTAACAACCATAATAGTTGCATAAGTTGCGCTTCACCTCCGCCTGTAGAAAGGCACCCGTCTCCCTACTGCTGAAGAATTCTCCTTAAGCTCTCAAATCCCAAGGAACGACTCGGTTTTATGGCGTAAACCGCACTCACCAGTTGCATGTCAAGGTTAAAAAGTGTAGCATTTCACATGAGTTAAGGCCCGGTCACACCTCACCGGCTTGGGGGAAACGGACAAAAAACGAACAAAGTCCGTTTTGTGTCCGTACAAGTTTTGAACAGGCACAAAACTAGGAACGGATGCTGCCGGACTGAGATCTACAGTTCTTATCCGGTTTGAGTTTGTTTCGTCCGTTGGCTATCCATTCATGTCCGTTTCATGTCCGTTTCATATCTGTTCGTCCAGCGGCCATTGACTCAATAGCGCAACATTTTGACACATTTTAATACATTTTGATACTTATCACCACCGGACTAGACAATTCTGTCCGTTGCTCAATCCAGTGAGGTGTGACAACCGCTTTAGGCAGTGACTACCTAATCCCACCACACACCACTGACGCGCCTGGATGAGTTTGACGTTAGCCCCAACATGGACTCCACTTTACTATATTTAAGAAGTCTTTGATCAACTTTGAATAGGAAAAAGTGTGTTATATTCGTTGAAGTGATAAGGAGTCTTTGATCAACTTTGAATAGAAAAAAGTGTGTTATATTCGTTGAGGTGATAAGGAGTCTTTGATCAACTTTGAATAGAAAAAAAGTGTGTTATATTCATTGAGGTGATAAGGAGTCTTTGATCAACTTTGAATAGAAAAAAGTGTGTTATATTCCTTGAGGTGATAAGGACTCTTTGATCAACTTTGAATAGAAAAAAGTGTGTTATATTCCTTGAGGTGATAAGGAGTCTTTGATCAACTTTGAATAGAAAAAAGTGTATTATATTCCTTGAGGTGATAAGGAGTCTTTGATCAACTTTGAATAGAAAAAAGTGTGTTATATTTGTTGAGGTGATAAGGAGTCTTTGATCAACTTTGAATAGAAAAAAGTGTGTTATATTCATTGAGGTGATAAGGAGTCTTTGATCAACTTTGAATAGAAAAAAGTGTGTTATATTCGTTGAGGTGATAAGGAGTCTTTGATCAACTTTGAATAGAAAAAAGTGTGTTATATTCGTTGAGGTGATAAGGAGTCTTTGATCAACTTTGAATAGAAAAAAGTGTGTTATATTCGTTGAGGTGATAAGGAGTCTTTGATCAACTTTGAATAGAAAAAAGTGTGTTATATTCGTTGAGGTGATAAGGAGTCTTTGATCAACTTTGAATAGAAAAAAGTGTGTTATATTCGTTGAGGGATAACAATGGGAAATACTGCACCTAGAGCGGGATTCGAACCCTCATGAAAGTAAATTCCAAGCTGCATAGTCCGATTAAAAGATCAAATTGTCAACATCGAAAGAATTATCTAAATTGTATTCTATGTATCTAACTTGGATACTAGTGCACTAATTAAGCACTGATACTAAGACAATTTAATAGATCCTACTTCTGCAAAATCCTATAATGTCAAAGTTTTGGCATACCTGCCAAAATTAATTTCGCATATCGTGACCTGACTATAAAAAGGTTCTATCTGACAAAGTGACCGAATTGGTATTATGGATGTAAAAATGTTCTATCTACAAAAGTCTATCATGCAGTTCCACAACTGTTTCTCAACTTGTATTTTTCACTAAGATAAAGTAAAAATAATATTATTCTATCTGCTTTGCTAGTGTATTAGTCTGTACATGAGCCCTACTACCATGTGGTAGCGGCGGAGACTACGCCACACACCTACGCAGTTACAGTGAACTGCGCTAGGTGGCAGCAGGCTAGCCACCGGGCTGGCCCCAACTGGGCTGCCCTCTACTGCGTGCGGCTAGCTCAGCCCCCCTCCCACCTATGGAGTCAATGTGGGATCTGTCGAGTGAGGGGGCGGGTCAGATGACTGTGGACGCCACGGAGAGCAGATAGGTTTAATAAACCAAGTTGAAGCGTACTTTCATTGGATCTTGGCATTCTTCCGTGAGTGCGTGGCAGTGTGGGGAGGAAGACCGTGGGCCATTACACTATCATGCAGTTTACACAGCTTCATTCCTCATTATCTCGAAAGCACAATTTTGTCAGATAGAAGATTTTTATAGTAAGGTCGCGATATTTGCACTTCACGCATTTCAAAAGCTAGACATTTTAAATCCAAGTTACTTGAAACTAATATAAGGTAGATTATATCGATCAACCTAATATATTTATCTCAGAAAATGACAGTAACTCAAAAGGCATCAGACTATGCAAACTTTAAATTAGGAGACATAGAATGACCGATACCACATCAAGAAGGACCAGGAGGGGTGACATCACCCCACCACCTGTCTTGTAAGCACGCCGGGTTCCAGCTCCAGGGACCAGAGGACCCCTATATCGGAAGAAGAGTGTTGCCATGGCAACCAAGCGTCAGTCCATTAGGCTCTGCCACGCAACGCAACGCAACGCACAAATACCAGGCCTGATGTCGAGCGCCACCACCAGGGGGAGGGGGCGGTGGGACGCCCTAAGTTGGCTGCCACCAGCGGGAGTTCACATAGACACGATCAAGGCGCATGCGCGCGGTGAGATAGTAGCTATGGCCGCCATTTGCAATTGCAATCCACAAAGAGGATGTCCTGACCCGAGGGGGGTGACTCGTGTGTGTGTGTGGGGGGGGGGGGGGGGGGACCGGGGAGGGGGGGGGGGTTGGCGTTCACAGTGAGGGACGTCACGTGACTACCTGCAGTGTGAGGAGACGCTGGCAGTACATCACGTGATACTTTGCGACCAATGGGCTTCAGTTCCACTAAGTCGAACTGAATCTGGAATGATATGGTATATAATTCATTATGTATATATATATATATATATATATATATATATATATATATATATATAAAGTACAGAGGAGGAAGGAGGGTTAGCCCCGACCATAGTTTAGTGACGGATAATTATTATGAATCATCACGGAAGATTGTGTTCCGTTAATATAACCCGATGAACGTGTGGCACCCTTTTGCTGCGCTCCTGGGGCAGCTGGCGCCACCTATAGGCATTTATATAAGCTTCGGTTGGCTCTGACAGCGTCACATGCTATCAACTTTTAGACTTTTGTGCGGTGGGCAACTCTGTATTATTGCCGGGGAGAAATAAGACCCGACTCAGACTAATCTGGGTTTTGTGTTGTTGCACCGTAATATATGATTATGTACATATATAATAATATATACACATAAATGTATGTATATATATTGTAGTGGTCTGCACTGACTGACCTCTCAGGCAAGGAGCCACATAGACAGGTAGGCGTGGGTAGTGTGGTGACATCAGGGAGCCTAGGTGGTGTAATGGTTAGCACACTGGCCTGTAATGCAAGAGGAGATGTAGATAAAAGATTCACGCGGTACTTGTAGTACACAGGTGAATACCAACCCTTCATAAATACGGTCGAAAATAGGTTTAGTACGGAATCTGAACTAGATTCTTTATAAATGATTTACCCCAAGTATCAGAGGATGCAACATTCACATTATTTGCAGACGATGCAGCACTCACAGTACACAATAAAGATTTCCAAATAGCAACTGATCAGGTTCGGACAGTGCTGACCAGGGTTAACCTGTGGTGTAGTGAAAACAAACTATCCCTTAACACCATTAAAACCGAGTTTGTCATTTATGGCACCAAAGCAAGGAAGGCAAGGGCACAACCCATAACACTGCAAATTGGCGGAAATCAAATTAAGGAGGCAAGTGCATACAGGTACTTAGGAACAGTGATTGATTCTACCTTAAATGGGAATCAACAGCTGGCTAGACTAACTCAATCATTGGCACTAAAAATGACTACAATCAGGAAGATGCGGAGCTTCATAAGCGAAAACACTGCCCTACTGCTGTATAAATCAACAGTTCTACCAATAATAGACTATAATGATATAATTTATGGATTGCTCACAAAGCAGCAACTGACTAAGCTACAAAGGATCCAAAACCGGGCGTTAAGAACAATTTATTGGGGCAAAACACTAAGTGTACAGGAAATGCATGACAAAGCAAACCTAGATTACCTAATGGTTAGAAGAGATTCACATCTCCTATCACTTATGTACAGAAGAGCCAGAGATACCCAATATATAGAAAACACAAAAAGGAATACTAGACGGGCTGATTCCACTCTACTCAAAGTCCCCAAGCCTTCGACAAACAAACTAATTAAAGCACCAATTTACAAAGGCAGCATGATGTGGAACAACCTACCAACCAGAACCAGGGCAGCGTCCTCTTACCTAGAATTTAAAAACTCACTAAGAGTACATCGGATTGGGCAGGCCCTTATGCAGTTGCAGTAAAGTATGTTCCATGGCGTCACCATACCGTAAGTGGCAGACCACCAAACCCTCAGCCTCGGTTTCTCCCCCCCCCCCAGCCCCCACTTTTTTAATTTGTTGCTGTTCCTCTGTTATCTCCAGTCAACCATATACGATGACAGAGACAGCCCAGGTAAAAATGTAAAATTTAAGACCTAAATGCACTGGGATTGGTCCCACTGCTTCACTGGTCACAGATGGTCCAGTGTATTATTAACAACCCCACCCCAACAACATAATTCATAAACTCACATAACTAGCTACATTAGAGTTACACTAGAATTTTCCAAACAAACCAACATTTATATACCGCTAATATTGATCTGGTTATATGACACTACTGTACCATATTGTTATGGAACTTTTGGGTATCAGAATTTCATTGTGTTACATGGTGCAGATTGTCTATTCAACAGGTATTGTACACCTTATTCTATATACCTTTTGTGTAAATAACCCTGAATTGAAAAATCGCTGGAAGACCAGTGCTTCGGCACTGACAAAAGACTTATTCAGTAGAATAAACATATTTACCAAAAAAACACCAAAAAAACGTGGCTCCAGTATCAAATGGCTTCATATATTGGCACAGAGTTGGTGAAATTGGAGAGAATGCAAAAAGACAAGATGGCGGCCGCAGAACGCCGTCGATTTCACTTTTAAATCTTATTAAATTAGCTATTATATTATATTTTTCAACTCAAAGATAATAAGACTTATGTAAAGAATAAATGTTGCATCTTAGATTGTGAAATTAGGCTCTCAATTCTTTGACCCGCATTTTCGACAGCTTTTATATAGGGTTGGTTTGCACCCCTACTGCAGCAGTACGGGGTGAATCTTGTATCTAGAGGAGATGTGGCTTCGATTCCAGCTCTAGGCGCAATATTTCCCATTTTCATCACCCCCCATGACACCAGTCGCCATGACCAAGATCCTGTACTGGCTATGCATTGCATGGTTGTTGAACCTATCCTGTGTATGTATATATGTAAGTGCATTGGCGGTATGTAATTGTAAGCATTAAAAGACTTACAATTCCAAGGGGACGAGTGTAGTGGTCTGCACTGACCTCTCAGGCAAGGAGCCGCATAGAAAGGTAGGCAGGGGTAGTGTGGTGACATCAGGGAACCTACAGTTAGAGGGTTTTAAATTCATGAATTGACCTTTTTTTTTTGGTAAACATTTTTATCCATCTGAATACAGTATCTTTCCAGTGTCGAGGGACTGGTCTTCTGGCCATGCTTAAAGCTGCGTAGTCCGATGAAATATCAAATTTTCAAAACAAAACCAATTATCTAGATTTGATTTTACATATCTAACTTAGATACTGATGCACTTATTAAGCATTTGTTTCTGCGTAGAAGGCAACACTGAGTCAATTTAACAGAACCTGTTACTGCAGAAGTCTATGGTGTCAGAGTTTTGGCAAGCTTGCCAAAACTAATTTTCCATGTTTGCGCTCAAAATATCTCAAAAGTTTACCGTTTAAAATATAAGTAACTTTGAAATAATGTAAAGTAGATACTAGTGATCGATCTAATATATTTATCTCAGAAAAAATACAGAAATTCTCAACCATCGGACTCTGCAACTTTAACTTAAGTCATTATGTGACTTCTCTATCATAAAGTTACAAATTTACTGAATGACTCAAATTAATGGTGTTTGACAATACATTGGTTTATGGCTTACGCCCTGCAGCCAACCCGGATTGAGTATTCATCTCAGGCTGTGTCTTGATCAATACATCATCATCATCATGCTGTCGGTCGCGATGCGACAAAGACTGCTTTCATTACTTGACTCCCGCTCTCCTTGATGTTTTGTGCGGTTGTACATTTCATGAAAGCTGCCTGCAAAAGTGTCGAAGTGCTGCTGGCTTTTGCAAGTTACCAGCGGCACTCTCTCGGGGAGCAAATAGAGGTTTCACACTGACAAGAACATGTCAAGACAGGCGCAAAACTATTTGTCCCTGCAGTGGCTGGTCGGGAGATGTTGGGAGTTCCATACATCAACCGCCCTTAATGCTGCCACAGTGACATGGTTTTCTGTTTAGGGTTTGCTCCCTTAGCCTTCGGTTCTGTCAAGAACCTGTACCACAAGGCAGTGGTTTACAACTCTGCAGGGCAGGGGCGTCAAACTCCCTGAGGTATTGCTATACCTGCAATACCCGCATACCATGCTTGACCAATACACTCATGCCATAATGCGGCCCTAGGGCATTAAACCCCACATCAGCCAGTGGTGGCGAGTTGCTCACAATAAGGTTACTCAGTCAGATGCATCCATGCCTTGAAGGCCAGCTAGCCTGATCCTACTGATATTGGTTGGTTGTTGGAGTTTTATGTCCTGACAAGATCTAAGCTCATATCAGGACAGATACCGACTTGTGACAGCGCGCGCTCATGGCAACTTTATAGTGCTGCCCCACTGGGAAATCAGGCCGCCGGCACCGGGGTCATGGTGCTAACACCCTGGTATACCGGTGGTGCAGCACTATAAAGTCACTATGAGTGCGCACTGTCACAATTCTGTACCGGCCTGATATCACCTTAAATGTTGCCAGGACATACAATTCCAACAACCTCAGTATCTGGATTATGTTACTGAGTAGGATATCGCATCATGGTGCCGGTGGCCTGATCTCCCAGTGGGACAGCACTATAAAGTCATCATGAGTGCGCACTGTCACAAGAGAAACATCACCAAACACTTTTGTAATGTTGATTGAAGTAACGATATCGACACGCAGGTCCAGTTTTGTTGTTGTTGTTGTTGTAAATATAGTTTATTCATTGAATAAAGTCTTTTATCAGCGCCGTGGCACTGGTCTTAGAGCCATGTGAAAACACAGGTACTTACAATATACCTATATGTAGTGGTGTTCTCTGTGGTGGAGTGGTTAGAGTGTCTGACTTTTTCTAGGTCGGAATCCTAATCTGAAGGTCGGTGGTTTGATTCCCCGTGCCCCCAGCTCAGCCAATTTGGATTTCCACCGCTGTGTATACCTTACACTTACAGCGTCATCAAAGGCCAGTTGCTCTAATACCCTGTCTATGAGGTGGTGGAGGTTAAAAATCCCTTATTCAGACTTATCCATGATAGGCAGTATATATATATCTTCAAGAACAAAGTCTGATGTTGTCATCAGCAGGTAGCTCAAGTCAGCAGTTACCTGTGGTTACAAGTGTTAGAATTCCCTTAAATACACCACCCACTGCCCACCGCCCACCACCCACTGCCCACCGCCACCCGCCCACCGCCCACTGCCCACCGCCCACCGCCACCAGCCCTCCGCCCACCAGCCCTCCGCCCACCGCCCACCACCCACCACCCGCCACCACCCACCACCCACCACCCGCCACCCACCATTAGTTGTATTCGAGGCAGCTCGCTAGGTGCTGGCGTCTGCCGCCATTCCTCACAACCATCCCATAATTAGCTACTGCAACAGTGCCCACACATGTGGAATCATGTGATTTGTCGGGGGAGGCCCACCGGCGCGTCTCCCCGATGGCCACAGCGTCCGTCTTCGGTTCCTGCCGCAGATATAACGGATATAAAGTGACTGTGGGGTTCAGCTGATGCCCTTTGGGGGATTAGCGGCTTGCGGCTTAGTCGAGGGTAGTCAGTGGGGAAGACGGGTTAGTAGTGGGATGCAGCGGAGAGTTGTAGCAAGATGTTGAATGATTCATGACGGATGCGCTTTAAGCCTGTCACACCTCGCCGGATTGAGGAAATGGAAAGAAACCAAACAAAGGCCGTTGATATCTGGCAAAGTCTGGTGTGTGTCTGTTGCATATCCGTTGCATATCCATTGATATCCGGCCCGATCGGTTAAAAGTTTTGAACATGCACAAAACTTGGAACGGATGCCGCCGGATTGACGGATCTACGGTTCTTGTCTGGTTTGAGTTTTTTTCGTCTGTTGGCTATCCGTTCATGTCTGTTTCATGTCTGCTTCATGTCCGTTCCATGTCCATTTCATGTCCGTTTCATGTCCGTTTCATGTCCGTTCGTCCGGCGGCTTTTGACCCGATATCGCAACATTTTTACACATTTTAATACATCTTGATACTTATCACGCCCAAACACCACCGGACTAGACAATTCTGTCCGTTGCTCAATCCAGGGAGGTGTGAGGCTTTACTGACACATTTCCAGAATTATCCCCAAGCAGATCCACAAACCTGGGTACAATTGTTACAGTCCGATAGTTTTGATTGTCTGCCATATTTTGTGGATAAATATAATTACATGCATCATTGTAATCTATTTTAGTTTAGTTTTAAATGGCTTTTATTTTAAATGGCTAACTTTTGGAGATATTCGTGGTGTTCTCTGTTGTGGAGTGGTTTGAGTATCTGACTTTTTTCTAGGTTTGACTCATAATCTGAAGGTCGGTGGTTTGATTCCCCATGACCCCCCCCCCCCCCACCTCTACCATGCCTATCTGGTGTGTGTGAGGTTAAAAATCCCTTGGGTCGGTAAAAGTGTAGGGTTGGGCTTTCTAGCGACAAACTGTCGAATGGCGAAAACAAGTATATTCAGACTTATCCATGATAGGCAGTATAAATCTTTTTTTTTTTAATTTGAAGTGGAAAACATGCCAAATTAATGTTGGTGTGCATGTAAAAGTCTGACAGTGTATGTGTCAGCAGTGACAGGTTCTATTCAATTAACTTTGTCTTTATTCCCTTCTATACTGCAATAAATGCTTAATACCATGCAATTCCAATACCCAAATAAAACAAAAAAAACTAACATAGATACTAACTACCGTCCTGATATGACCTTAGATGTTGCTAGGACGTAAAACAAGAACAAACAAACTTAAATAAATGCTGGTGGATGTCCTGATACCAACCCGGTGTGGCGGTTTCAGATCTTAGTGGGTTTGGAATCTGCGCTTGGGGTTCTTCGCATGTGCATATTCGACTAACACGACCCGGGCGACTTGGGTCACGCCAGTTGCTAGAAATTCCAATAGAACACCGCGAGTGGAGGAGACAAAAACAAGTGCTGTGTGTTAAATGTATTTTAGCTCAATAATATATATTTAGCGAATTGAAGAGTTAATGAAGAGTTAATCCCTTGACCACATTTATGTATCAACAAGTCGCTCAGGTCACCCATGTGGGTTAATCGAATACGCTGAAATGCCGTTCAATTTTGACGCATGCGCAAAAACCCGAGCGAAGACTCCAAACCCACTGAGATCTGAAACCGCCATTCTGGAACTGGAACCCCAGGCATACATCATAATATTCCTCACAGCTGTCCAGCATTGAAAACAAGCACCCTCGCCGGAGCTTACACGCTATGGGCAGAATACATACAGTATTATAAATACTGTACTGTAGGATAGGGGAATGACTGGTTAGCTCAGTGTGAGGATAATGTGACTGAGTGGGATATCGGGTCATGGTGCTGGTGGCTTGATTTCCCAGTGGGGCAGCACTATTAAGTCACCATACCTAATCACCACTAACACAGCAAGGTGAAGACATTCAGAGAAATTAACTATTGGTAACGAAATAATTATCCGATTGTAGAATGAACAAACTCGCAGAAGTTTGGGGGATGTGGGAGAATGCTTACAAACAGAGAGAGTATGCACGCAGTAGTTAGCTACACAACAACTGAAAGTGATCAAAAGAAGGGGAGTCACAAGACTATTACTGTCTAGCAGCGAAAACAAATCATCAGACTTAACCATTATGGGCAGCATAAAAACACCCATCAGAAAAAGAAGAAAAACAAATTTTATTTTAAAAAAGAAGAAAGAAAAAAAGCATAATCGCCACATGTATCAACTATAACACTTGTATTATCAAACTATAATTGTATACAATTTCACAATTTACTAGTAAAACTGATAGTTTCATTTATGTATCAAACAATGTTTACTGGAAGACCAGTGCTCTGGCACTGACAACAAAAACCATTATTCAATAATTAAAATATTGTAGTGGTCTGCACTGACCTCTCAGGCAAAGAGTTACATAGACAGTTGGGCGTTGGCAGGGTGATGGAATCAGGGAACCTAGGTGATGTAATGGTTAGCAGACTAACCTCGAATGTACAAGATGTGGATTTGATTCCGGCCCTAGGTGCAATATTTCCCATTTTCATCACCCCCCCCCCACAAGATTTGTTCCGTGACCAGGATCCTGTACAAGCTATGTGCTGTATGGTTGTTGAACCTACGCTGTGTATGTATATGTAAGTGCATTGCCTGTGTGTATGTAATTGTAAGCATTAAAACAACTTATGGACCATTTGAAAGACTTAAAATTGCAGGGGGACGAGTGTAGTGGTCTGCATTGACCTCTCAGGCAAGGAGCCGCATAGACAGATAGGCGTGGGTAGTGTGGTGACATCAGGGAGCCTAGGTGGTGTAATGGTTAGCACATTATCCTGTAATGCAAGAGATGTGGGTTCGATTCCTGCTCTAGTCACCTTATTTCCCATTTTCATCACCCCTACTACAATACATTTTATAAATTAAAAAAAAATTATTCGTTAGATTAAATGTTTACTGGCCCCCAAAAAACAAAAAACTTAATCAGCGAAATAAAAATTTACCAAAAATAAATAAATAAATAAAAGGGCAAGGCGTATTCGATTTGAACTGTCTTTTCGCATATTTGACCTCTTTCTCTGAGGTGTGATCGATCTTATAGACAGCTCTTTGCTAAGCTTGCACAACTGAGGGCCCTCGTGTGTGATAAGGCGTGTACTTCCACCACGGGGCGTGATAACCTTCCTGTACCACGTGACCATGTACTACAAGAAAGTAGTTCCACACTCACTCCACCGGTTCCAGTGGGCTAATTGGTAAAGCTCGAGCCTTGCGTGCGGAAGATCGTGGGTTTGGTTCCCGGTCGAGCAAACCAATGACTTTAAAATTAATACTTGCCGCTTCCTAGCCTGGTGCTTGGCATTAATAGGATAGGGCAATGACTGGTTAGCTCAGTGTCAGGATAATGTGACTCAGTGGGATATCAGGTCAAGGTGCCGGCAGGCTGATTTCCCTGTGGGGGCAGCACAATAAAGTCACCATGAGTGCACACTATCACAAATCCTTATATGACCTTAGATGTTGCCAGGATGCTAAACTTCAACAACCAACCACTCTCTCCAGGCCGAGTGTCAGCTTAAAGTTGCATAGTCCGATGAAATATAATTTTGTCAAAATTAAAACAACTACTTACATTTGATCCTATATATCCAACTTAGATACTGGTGTATTAGCTAATGATTTGTGACAGCATACACAGAATAACCAGTGAATTTATAAGCTCACCCCTTTAGACACTCACTTTGAAACACCCATTATGCAGGGAGGCCATTAACCAACTAGGCCAATCTCGTGACCTCATTAGGCTCCCCCTAACCAAGTAGGCCTACTGTGCAGGGCCATAGAGGGGAAGGGGATATGAGGTGGATGTGTCTGTGTGTGTGTATGTGTCTATTTGTTTCCTGACCTGACTTTACAGAGACAGACATACACACAGACATACATGCACAGACAGACACACACACAGATATATACACACAGACATACATACACACACAGACAGACACCCATAGATAGGCACACACAGACAGACATGCACAGACAGCACACACATGGACAGAAACACACAGACATGCACACACCCAACATACACAGACACACATACACCCGACCTGACTTTGCAGAGAGAGAGCCACACACACACACACAGACAGACACACACAGTCAGACACACACATACAGACACACACACAGACAGACACACACATACACAGACATATGCACACATACATATACACACAGACACACATACATACACATACATACACACATACACACACAGACATTACCACACATACATATACACACAGACACACATACAGACACACATAGATAGACACACACAGACAGACATGCACAGACAGCACACCAGACACAGAAACACAGTCATGCACACACCCGACATACACAGACACACCCGACCTGACTTTGCAGAGAGAGAGACACACACACAGAGACACATAGACAGCCACACACAGACAGAGGCAGACACACACATACATACACATACAGACATACACAGACAGACACACAGACAGACACCCATACACACAGACATACAGACAGACATACACACACATATATATACACACAGACACAGACAGGCACACATAGATAGACACACACAGACAGACATGCACATACAGCACACACAGACACAGAACCACACATACATGCACACACCCGACATACACAGACACACATACACCTGACCTGACTTTGCAGAGAGAGACACACACCCATACAGAGACACATATACAGATGCACACAGACAGAGGCAGACAGACACACATACATACACACATATATACACACAGACAGACATACACAGACATTACCACACATACATATACACACAGACAGACACACATAGATAGACACAGAAACACACAGACATGCACACACCCGACATACACAGACACACATACACCTGACCTGACTTTGCAGAGAGAGAGAGACACACACATACAGAGACACAGACAGGCGCACACAGACAGAGGCAGACACACACATACATACACAGACAGACACACACATACATGCACACATACACAGAGACAGACACACACAGACACATACACACATACATACCCACACATACACAGAAACACACAGATAGACACACACAGACATACACACAGACAGACACACACACATATATACATAGACAGACACAAGCAGACAACAGACACACATTATATTTAGTTAAAAACCCTCGTGACATGGGCCTATGGCACTAATCCTTTCCCAGAATGTGCCTATCCAAACAGAAATACCTACCTACAGTCCTGTAAGGTTCCAGGTCATCTCATATCACGTGGTCACCGCGAGATGACCATCTGGGTCATAGCCAGAGGACTTTTGGCAAGCTTGTCGAAATTATTTTTGGGTCTTTCAGCTCATATTACTTCAAAACTAATCATCTTTAATCAAAATCACTCCGGACTAATGATTAGTAGATTGTAACGATCAATTTGATATATTTATCTAAAAGAATAAGACAAAAATTCAAGTGCCATCGGACCATGCAACTTTAATGCAATGATTTAGGAAGGCGCCACCACTGGATTCTCAAGTTGTCTCTGTTTCTCAAGCATGATTGAAAAACCAACTCAGTTTTCATATGGAAAGAAACAAGGGTTCAGCTGTCACAGTCAACAACTTGCTTATAATATTGAATAAGGAAACTAACAAAATATGTCAGTAGAATTCGGTTAAGCAGCTCTTTGTAATGTCTATAAAGAAAATATATTTCTAGGAAAAACCACCACACACTCATGTGTCGGACGGGGGGGGGGGGGGGGGGGAGGTTCGGCGGGTCCCTAGCAGTTGAGTGTATATGTGTCTGTGTCTGTCTGTGTGTCTGTCTGTGTGTGTATGTATTTGTGTATGTATGTGTGTGTCTGTCTGTGTCTGTGTATTTGTCTGTGTGGAGGTGTGTCTGTCTGTGTGTGTATGTGTGTGTATGTATGTGTGTGTATCTGTGTGTGTGTATGTGTGTATGTATGTATGTGTGGGTCTGTCTGTGTGTATTTGTCTCTGTCTGTGTGTGTCTCTGTGTCTCTGTGTCGCTGTGTGTCTCTCTCTCTCTCTCTCTCTGCAAAGTTAGGTCCACTCGTAGCTTACACATTCTTTTCTGATCAAGGCAGATCCCCGTCCAAATGTATTGGGTGTCAGTCCCCACTGACGTTCAAATACAATTTGATAAAACTGCGGTAATGGTATGTGGCCTTGCACCAATAAATGTACAATACAAACAGCATGATTTATAAGTGTATGCATATATATATATATATGTATAGGAGATCTAGGCTTGCAAAGCTTGAAATCTAGGCTCATGTGAAGCCAACTGTATGTACCGGCACGTGACCGGAGTGGTGTCGCACAAAAAGGGGTCCCAGAACGCAGTAAATCGGCTGAACGGGTATGAATAAATAAATAAATAATAAATAGCATGCATATTAAAAGAGAAATAAGTATCACAAGATACCCTGCCCCTTTATATTCATATAATACGTTATATCTCACATATACATATTTATATAGATATAATGGGTTATTCTCCAAAACTGGCCACCAGACATTTGGTTCGTTGTTGTTTTATGTCCCAGCAACATCCATTGTCATATTAGAATGGGTATCAACTTGTGACAGTGCATACTCATGGTGACTGTATAGTGCTGCCCTGCTGGGTGACCAGGCCACCAGCACCATGACCTGATATCCCACTCAGTCACATTATCCTGACACTGAGCCAACCAGTCCTTGCCCTATCCTAATCATGCCGAGCGCCAGGCTAGGAAGCACCAAATATTAATTTTTAAGTCATTGGTTTGACTCGACCAGGGTTCGAACCCACTATCCAATGGTCTACCAACACGGCAAACGGACGCTCTAACTCATTCCGCCATCCCATCTGGTTCCACATATTTGTTCTCAACATTATGCTGCTGATAATTAAGTCTCTTTCATTGATAGAACGTCAAATAATTATTGAGGCCCCTAACTATTCGGCATATTAGCAGTTTCTACATGTACTGAATCTATCCCACAAAAAAAATCAAAATTATACTTGTGTGATTGTGTGCTAGAGTGAACCTGTGAAAATTTACACATTGACACCATGCATTTAACCAAACCTTTTTAAAACTTTTTTCTTGTAAGACATAACATTGTTTGCCTAACTGTAATTAAAAAATCTTGTTTGACATTGTTGTGTATGCTAAAATAATGTTCTGGATGTGTCTTTGATTTTCATGTTAAACAAGTGATATGAAGAGTTCAGGTGAAAAACCATGTAAATGCAAATCCAAAAATTGAGATTAACATTGGAATCAAACCTACAAAAAGTAAAGATTTCTATATTCCTAGATTGTTGTTCATTACTCCATAAACGTATAATCATTTGAAAAGTGGAATTATTGAGATTTAAAATTATTTTCAAGTAAAGATCTTTTATTTAAACTATGTTTCTGGATTGGCGTTTACGTGGTTTCTTCATATTAACATATTGCTCAATTTGTATGAGATCTAAATAAAAAACTGAAATATATTTTGTTCAACTCTGACATATGAACAACCGCCAACCTTTGTAGAAGCATGGATTCTGCTATTATTTGGAATGTTGTTGGCGATTATTTGGAAGGTTTTCACTTTTGGTTTCCATGTCAAACTTTAGGGCCCAGTTTTAGAGAATGATCCATTATACTGATGGGACAACACAATGCAAGCTACCATGAGTGTACACTGTCTGACCCATTATACTGGTTGGACAACACAATGCAAGCTAGCATGAGTGTACACTGTCTGACCCATTATACTGGTGGGACAACACGATGCAAGTACCATGAGTGTACACTGTCTGATACATTATACTGGTGGGACAACACAAGGCAAGCTAGCATGAGTGTACACTGTCTGACCCATTATACTGGTGGGACAACACGATGCAAGTACCATTAGTGTACACTGTCTGACACATAACATGGTGGGACAACACAATGCAAGCTACCATGAGTGTACACTGTCTGACCCATTATACTGATGGGACAACACAATGCAAGCTACCATGAGTGTACACTGTCTGATACATTATACTGGTGGGACAACACAATGCAAGCTACCATGAGTGTACACTGTCTGACCCATTATACTGGTGGGACAACACGATGCAAGCTACCATGAGTGTACACTGTCTGACCCATTATACTGGTGGGACAACACAATGCAAGCTACCATGAGTGTACACTGTCTGACCCATTATACTGGTGGGACAACACAATGCAAGCTACCATTAGTGTACACTGTCTGACCCATTACACTAGTGGGACAACACGGTGCAAGCTACCATGAGTGTACACTGTCAGATACATTATACTGGTGGGACAACACAATGCAAGCTACCATGAGTGTACACTGTCTGACACATTATACTGGTGGGACAACACAATGCAAGCTACCATGATTGTACACTGTCTGACCCATTATACTGGTGGGACAACACAATGCAAGCTACCATGAGTGTACACTGTCTGATACATTATACTGGTGGGACAACACGATGCAAGCTACCATGAGTGTACACTGTCTGATACATTATACTGGTGGGACAACACAATGCAAGCTACCATGATTGTACACTGTCTGATACATTATACTGGTGGGACAACACAATGCAATCTACCATGAGTGTACACTGTCTGACCCATTATACTGGTGGGACAACGCGATGCAACCTACCATGATTGTACACTGTCTGATACATTATACTGGTGGGACAACCAGATGCTAGCTACCATGAGTGTACACTGTCTGATACATTATACTGGTGGAACAACACAGTGCAAGCTACCATGAGTGTGCACTGTCAGATATATTATACTGGTGAGACAACACAATGTAAGCTACCATGAGTGTACACTGTCTGACACATTATACTGGTGGGACAACACGATGCAAGTACCATTAGTGTACACTGTCTGACACATAACATGGTGGGACAACACAATGCAAGCTACCATGAGTGTACACTGTCTGACCCATTATACTGGTGGGACAACACAATGCAAGCTACCATGAGTGTACACTGTCTGATACATTATACTGGTGGGACAACACAATGCAAGCTACCATGAGTGTACACTGTCTGACCCATTATACTGGTGGGACAACACGATGCAAGCTACCATGAGTGTACACTGTCTGACCCAATATACTGGTGGGACAACACACTGCAAGTACCATGAGTGTACACTGTCTGACACATTATACTGGTGGGACAACACGATACAAGCTAGCATGAGTGTACACTGTCAGATACATTATACTGGTGGGACAACACAATGCAAGTACCATGAGTGTACACTGTCAAATACAAAGAAGTCCGTATCCATCATGACAATAGCACATCTGACATCAATGACCATTCAAGTATCGATTTGGAGCCATCCCCAGATGTTGCCAGGATGTAAAACTCCAAAAACAAACCGACTAACCAAGTTGGAGTATTTACACCCATGTGCAAATATTCCATATGAAATGCACACGTAGTTCCTCCAACCGCCACCAGGGGATCACTGATGGGCTTTGCCTGTTCACCTGGGAGACAGTGCGTAGCGGACCCTCATAGCGAAAGCCGCTACCCAATTTGGAGCTTTGTACATGGCTTTACACTCAGCACCAGGCCACGGTGAAAGCTAAGGCGCAGGAATAGTTTGCAGGTCTGGCATGACGTACAAGTACTTGGCAGGTCTAGTAATACTTACAAGTTCTTTATAGGTCTGGTACTATTTGTGGTACAATTTGCAGGTCAGGTAATACACACATGCACTTTGCAGGTATGGTGCTAGGTATGGACACACATGTACTTTGCAGGCATGGTGGTACATACAAATACTTTGCAGGTCTGATCATATTTACAAGTACAGTAAAATCTCTCAGACCGACCAACCTCCACAGATTGACCACTCCCCTATATCGATCACTTTATCTGGGTCCCAAACGGTTGCCCCTAAAATACCATTGTAATGATACAAACAACTCCCTAAACTAACCACCTACCTAAATGAACCATTTAAAGCTGGTCCCATGGTCAGTCAAATTAGAGACGTTTTACTGTGCTTTGCAGGCTTGGTACTACTCACATGTACTTTGCAGAATGGGTACGACTCACATGTACTTTGCAGGATCGGTAATACTCACATGTACTTTGCAGATAATGTACTACGCAGATGTGCTTTGCAGGATCGGTACTACTCACATGTACTTTGCGGACTTGGTAGTATTCACATGTACTTTGCAGGCTTGGTCGTACTCACATGCACTCCGTATGCTACTAGTCACATGTACTTTGCAGTCTTGGTACTACTCACATGCACTTTGCAGGTTTTGTCCAACTCACACATACTTTGCTGGATTGGTACTACTCAAATGTACTTGCAAGCATGGTACTACTCACATGTACTTTGCAGGTTTCGTACTACTCACATACACTTTCTAGGTTTGGTAATATTCACATGTACTTTGCAGGATTGGTAATATTCACATGCACTTTGCAGCCTTGCTACTACTCACGTGCATTTTTCAGGTTTGGTCCTACTACCTTGTACTTTGCACGTGTGGTACTACTCACATGTACTTTCCAGGTGTGGTACTACTCACATGTACTTTCCAGGCTTGGTACTACTCAGATATCCTTTGCAGGCTTGGTACTAATCACATGTACTTTGCAGGCTTACTACTACTCACACATACTTTGCAGGATTGGTCCTACTCACAATTCCTTTGCAGGTTTGGTACTACTCACATGTCCTTTGCAGGTTGGGTACTACTCACATATACTTTCCAGGTGTGGTACTACTCACATATACTTTCCAGGCTTGGTACTACTCAGATATCCTTTGCAGGCTTGGTACTAATCACATGTTCTTTTCAGGCTTGCTACTACTCACACATACTTTGCAGGATTGGTCCTACTCACAATTCCTTTGCAGGTTTGGTACTACTCACATGTACTTTGCAGGTTGGGTACTACTCACATATACTTTGCAGGTGTGGTACTACTCACACATACTTTGCATGTTTGATACTATTCACATGTACTTTGCCTGCTACTACTCACATGTACTTCGCAACCTTGGTACTACTCGCATGTAATTTGCAGGTTTGGTCCTACTCACATGTACTTTGCATGTGTGGTTCTACGCAAATGTACTTTGCATGTGTGGTTCTACTCACATGTACTTTGCATGTGTGGTTCTACTCACATGTACTTTGCCGGTGTGGTACTACTCACACGTGCTTTGCAGGTGTGGTTCTACTCACATGTACTTGGCAGGTGTGGGTCTGCTCACATGTACTTTGCAGGTGTGGTTCTACTCACATGTACTTTGCAGGTGTGGTTCTACTCACACGTACGTTGCAGGTTTGGTACTACTCACATGCACTTTGCAGGCTTGGTCCTACTCAAATGTTCTTACATATAAGTGATTGGCACCTGTTTAACAATAACATTAGACAATTTCGGGACATTGGGGATATAAATACACTGCTATCATACCGATGATTTGTTTGTTGGTGTGTTGTTTGTTTTACATCCCAGCAACATCTAAGGTCATATCAGGATGGGTACCGACTTGTGACAGTGCACACTCATGGCAACTTTATGGTGCTGCCCCACTGGGAAACCAGGCCGCCAGCACCGTAACCTGATATCCCACTCATTCACATTATCCTGACACAGAGCCAACCAATCCTTGCCCTATCCTAATAATGCCGAGCGCCAGGCTAGGAAGCGACAAGTATAAATTGTTAGTTCATTGGTTTGACTCAACCAGGATTCGAACCCACAAACTCATGGGTTCGGATCTCCCGATATTCCAAAACAGGGGACGGACTATCTCCTCATTCGGCGACCGCGTCTGGTACATACCATTGAGGTTCCACAGCAATATGGCAACTGTAATCTCATGTTACTACATCAATATCAATATCGATGTGAGTATATAGTGGTTTTAGAATGTAAGCGGTAGCTATCTTCTGTGTTCATTTGGTAAAGTTCTAATAAGTTTAAGTGTCAGTTGGAGTTAGACAAGCAGTATATAAATGTCAGTTTGCTAGGAATAGTCTAGTGTGACCCTATCGTGGTTAGTTATGTGAGTTTGTTAGTTGCAGTTTGCTGTCTAAAGGCCCAGTCAGACCTTACCGGACTGAGTACCGGACACCACCGGACAAAGAATTTTCTAGTCCGTTGGTGTCCGGTATCAAAATCGATCGAAAGGTATCGAAATATTGCGCTTTCAACGGACAAGGAACGGTCAACCGACGGGCGAAAACCGTGTCAAACGGACGCACCGGACACCAACCGGACACCAACTGGACACCAACCGGACACCAACCGGACACCAACCGGACACCTACCGGACTGATCACGGACGTGCCAAAAACAGATAAAAAAAAACGACGGACCGAATTCCCACAGCAACGTCAACGGACTCTTCAGGATACAAACCGGACACCTAACGGATGGGTAATGGACATGAACCAGACAAAACGGACTTAAACCGGACACCAACCGTACACTTCAGTCCAGTGGTGTCCCGTACAAGTTTTGTGCATGTTCAAAACTTGTACCGGACACCACCAGATACCACCGAACAGATAACGGACAGCCCGGCCGGATGCCAACCACATATAAACCGTACATTGCCGTATTTCACCAGACAGAGTCCGGTTTCTGTCCGTTTATCCAATCCGGTAAGGTGTGACTGGGGCTTTAGTGTTGATAGTCACCTGACAGCAATATCCATTCTGCTGTTGGGGTGGGATTGTTTGTAACACATTGGGGTAGGATTGTTTGTAACACATTGAACCAGCTATGGCCAGTGAAGCAGGGCTGTAATGTCCTCAGCTGGCATCTGTGGTTTGTGTAGGCAGGCTATAATGAAATCAATACAGGCAAGAAGAGAAAGGAAGAGTATAAAGAATGAAATTAGAGAGAGATAATGCCCTCAGGTTTATTATTATATAGTGGTACATGGATCTGGTATGGCATACCACCTGACCGTGTTCTCCAATGAGAATCAAGCATTTAGAGTTCCACCAATGAACATCAAGCATTCCTGTGTCACCATGGGTACCGTCATCTTCCCACCACCACCATGTGGTGTGGCTGCTAGGCGACCACCTGCCTGAGCTGTGTGTGTGGTGATCCGTGACTAACAGAGGGGGGAGGGGGTAGTGGGTAAAGCTCCAAGTGCCCCTTAACACTATCTATAGTGCCTCTTTCACACTATCTGACTAATACACAATGACTATTGACCATAAGTAAAGGATCACCAGCAACTACATAAATACATTCATGCACCTGGCACTATATACCATTTACCATTATAGACCATTTGCATTCCCCCACGAATGCATGTTATCGGAATATTTTACATAGATGCAGATTCAGGTACAGAAACTGGACAAATCCATTTCAGTGTTGTGTGGTATAAGGTACCTTATGCAAATATTATTCTGGGAATGTTCCCAAAAGGTTTTTGTTATTGGTTGGTACTGCTGCAGCTGCCTTGAATGCACCTGAGCTTGTCCTAAAGGTGGCGCATTGGTCAGCCTGGGGGTTATATAGCTGATGGCATAGGATTTATTGTTGTGATTCCCAGTTAAAATCGATCAATTTCAAATTGCATACTGAATTATATTGCGGATGTGGCAGCTTCTGCGAACAAACAAATTTGATTATCGGAATGATGACAGCTTCAGCCCAAACACGGTAGTCATGCTTTCATGTTAACCCAGATGGCGTTTGTTGGTTTTTGCGCATGAACCCTTCATTATTGCTCTGACGACAATCGCAGAGACTTTGTAGGGGGTGATGATATTTGCAGGTATTGTAGAAGATGACGGAGGGGGGGTGGGGTGTGAGAGGAGGAGGTTCTTACTTCTTCCAAGGCACTTTACAGAGCATTGTGGCAGTTACACCTGCTCAGAGAGCGTGTATAGATGAGAGGGATAACTCCCACGAAAATCGGTAACACATGCTACAGTGGCGCCTGTTGCGGTCATTGTTGAACAAGCCTTGAGTTTGCCGGTACGCGCAGTGCAAAACATTAGTCTTATTCAAAATTATAGAAATCAAGAACCCTAACCTTATAAATTTAATATAATCTTTTTGGTAAACATGTTTTCTATATGTGTACCAAGCGATTTTTTTCTATGTGGTGTGGTTTTAGAGATATTTCACTTTTTCTGTATGAAGATTGCTCACGACCATTGACAATGCCTTGAGTTTGCCGGTATGCGTGCAGCTTTGTCATAAACTGTTCAACAACCACCACTTGGAGCGCCACAGTCGGCAGCTGTTACACGGTCTAGTATGAGAGTTGTCTCTCTCATCTATACACGCTCTCTGATCTGCTTTGCGTTGACTTCAAAATGCAGGAACTCTTTAATGAGTTTCATTTCCGCCAGGTGGCGTGTCTGCATCTGCGTCTGCGTCGTGCCAAGGATACCGGCAGGTGGCAGCACGCCCGTCTGGGAGCTGCTGCCCCCACCTCGCCTCACCCTCTTCCCCCCTCCCACCCCTCAGTAGACCGCACCGCCCTCTCCTCCCACACCCTCCCACCCACCCAAACCTCCCTACCTCACCGCAACTTCCACCACCCTCCCACCCGCCACCACCCTCCCACACAATCCCATCATCCTCCGCCCCCCACCTCATCCCCACCCTCACCACCTTCCCACCCTATCCCCCCACACCACCCTCCCCCAACCCGACGCTCTCCCACTCCCCGCCCTCCCCACCCTACCTCAGTACCCTCCCCACCCTCCCACCCTTCCCCACCAATCCCCACCCTCCCCACATTCTCCCAACCTCCCTCCCAAGGAACCCTCGCACTGCTCACCCGTACCCTCCCCACCTCACCCCCTCCACTCTCCCACCCTTTCCCACCCTCTCCCACGCCACACCTCCCATCCCCTCCACCCTTCCCACCCTCCCCACCCTCTCCACGCCACCAACACTCCACTCCCACCCTCTCCACCCTCTCCCACCCTCCCCCACCGTCTCCACGCCACACTCTGCCAGTCCCACCCTCCCCCACCCTTCCCACCCTCCCCCACCCTTCCCACCTCCCCCGACCCTTCCTCATACCCCCCTCCCCATGTTTGTGTACCCTGGATCCTAGCCCCCTCTCCAACACCCTCTCCCAACCTCCCCACAAACCATCACCCCCCCCCCCCCTTTCCCTCCAACCCCGCCCCCTCCCACCCCATCCCCACACATGAGAGGTCACGTATTGGACCAGCAAACACCAGACATGCCCAAAAGAGATTAACACCCAACCATCACCCCCCCCCCTTTCCCTCCAACCCCCGCCCTCCCACCCCCCCCACACATGAGAGGTCACGTGTTGGACCAGCAAACACCAGACATGCCCATAAGAGATTAACACCCAATTATAACCAACTTTAGCTTAGTTTTAATGAACATTATAATGCGACCGTTGGGGTCCATTAAAAGTTGTGGTAAAACAAGCGGGGTCACGCTAAATCTGGGTTTGGTTAAAGTTGCATAGTCCGATGGTTTTGAGTTTCTGAAATTTTCTGAGATAAATACATTCGGTTGATCGTTATTATGTACCTTACTTTATATTGAAGTAACTTTTATTTTAAGTGGCTAACTTTTGAGATATTTGAAATGGAACCATGCAAAATTAATGTTGGCAAGCTTGTCAAAACTCTGACCCCATAGGCTTCTGCAGTAACAGGTTCTATTCAATTGCCTCAGTAGTCACTTCTATGTGGCTACAAATGTTTAATAAGTGCACCAGTATCTAAGTTAGATATGTAGAATCAAATTTAGATAATTGTTTTGGTTTTGAAAATTTGATATTTTATCGGACCATGCAGCTTTAACTAAACTTCCTTTGAATTAAGAAATTCTGGGGCCAATGACTCATCGCATTATACCCAGACTTGCTGTAAGTCATGCCCCGGTCACATACACATTAGTGGACGCAGTTGAACGTAGTGGAGGCTAACGTAATTGAATGTAGTTTAAGGTGGTTGAACATAGTTGAACATAGTTGAACGTAGTCGAACATAGTCGAACGTAGTCGAACGGAGTTGAACCTCCGGTGGACTGGACACCTCACGAGGATGTCAGCCCTGAGTAGCATACTCCAGCGTACTCTAGCATACTTTAGCGTAATTGGAGTAGTAGAGGCTAACATCCATTGAACGTAGTTGAACGTAGTTGAACGTAGTTGAACGTAGTTGAACGTAGTTGAACGTAGTTGAACATAGTTGAACATAGTTGAGCATACTGGCATTGTGCGATAATGTATTTATCGTACCAAAACCTGCTGTACCTTAACGTTTTTCACCGTAGTTGAAAGTACTTACACCACGTTTGACCCCAAGCTCATGAATACGGATTTTCCACCCTTAGCCGGGGGGGTAGCGTACCCCCCGGTTAGAGCCCCAGGGTAGCGCTACCCCGAGCTCATGAATACGGCCCCAGAACTATGCCTCATATGTTACATACGTCAAGACATGGTGGAGAAATGCAAAACGTACGATAGACATACGTTAGACATACATTAGACATACGTTATCCATACATTGTCAGCATGCAGACTGTACATTTCCACTGTGTTTAATGTAGGTCACTGCCCCCCTCACCCCCTCCCCACCCTCCCCTTCCCTCCCTCCCCCTCCCCCCTTCCCTCCTCCCTTACCTCACCCCACTGCCCCACTTCTTCCTACCCTCCCCACCCTCCCTCCCCTCCGTCCCCTCCCCCTCCCACTCCCCCCTCGCCTCTGTCCCCCCATACCTCTCCCCACTGCCCCACCGCCCCCCTCCAAACCTTAGCCCTCCCACTACCCCTCCCGGTTACCCCCCCCCCCCCCGCACCACCACCCTCCTAGTCCCACCCTCCCTGCCTACCTCCCCTGCCCCTCTCCATACGTCCCCTCACTCCACCCTCTCCTCCCCCCACCCGTCCCTTCTGCGCCACCGTCCGTCAGAGTTGGCTGACCGGCTTGCCTTCAGAGGCTGGCACCCGGGTGATAACTCTTTGGATAGCGATAATAATCCTCCCAAAGCTTTGTGGATGAGAGCTGATTGATGATTGGTCGTTGAGTCGTGTGTGCGTGTGTGTGTGTGTGTGAGTGTGTGGGTGGGTGTGGGTGGGTGTGCGGATGAGTGTGTGTGTTAGTGTGGGTGTGGGGGTCGGTGAGTGTCTGAGTGTAACTGTGTGTGCATGTGTGTGGATGTATGTGCGAGTGTGTGTGTGAGTGTGTGTGCGTGAGTGTCGGTGTGTTAGTGTGGGTGTGGGGGCGGTGAGTGTGTAACTGTGTGTGTATGAGTGTGGGTGTGTGTGCGGGTGTGTGTGTGTGTGTGTGTGTGAGTGTCGGTGTGTTAGTGTGGGTGTGGGGGCGGTGAGTGTGTGAGTGTAACTGTGTGTGCATGTGTGTGGGTGTATGTGCGAGTGTGTGTGTGAGTGTGTGTGTGTGAGTGTGGGTGTGTTAGTGTGGGTGTGGGGGCGGTGAGTGTGTAACTGTGTGTGTATGAGTGTGGGTGTGTTCACGGGTGTGTGTGCATGTGTGTGAGTGTGGGTGTGGGTGTGAGTGTGTGAGTGTGGGCCTGAGTGTGTGTGTGGGGGTGTGTGGGTGTGGGTGGGTGTATGGGTGAGTGGGTGAGTGTGTGTGTGTTAGTGTGGGT
>CM059202.1:1468556-1501717 GCA_030323885.1 Branchipolynoe longqiensis
TGTGTGGGTGTGGGTGTGGGTGTGGGTGTGGGTGTGGGTGTGTCTAACAGCGACAAGATGCTGTTAGAGCGGCATGGATGACTGTAAAGTATGCACCTAGGTAAGGGTAATGCTAACTGATATAGCTCTATGCAATAGCAAATGATTGATGAGTGATCGAGTAGCTAAGTTTGATATGTAGAATCAAATTTCGGTAAGTCGCGACCTTACTATGAAAAGGTTCTATTTGACAAAATGGTGCTTTCGAGATAATGAGGACTGAAGCTGTGAAACTGCATGATAGCAAAGCAAATAGAACAATATTATTTTTAATATATGGCAGTGAAAAATACCAGTTGAGAAACAGTTGTATAACTGCATGATATGCGTGTTTGTTTGTTGTTTGTTTGTTGTTGTTTTACATCCTAGCAACATCTACAGTCATATCAAGACGGGTACCGACTTGTGACAGTGCGCATTCATGGCAACTGTATAGCGCTGCCCCACTAGAAGACCAGGCCACCAGCACCATGACCTGATATCCCACTCAATCACATTATCCTGACACTGAGCCAACCAATAACTGCATGATAGCCTTTTGTAGATAGAACATTTTTACATCCATAGCACCAATTTGGTCACTTTGTCAGATAGAACCTTTCAATATTAAGGTCACGAAGTGGTTTTGGTGTTTAAAATGAATAAAGGTTTCATTGGACAATGTCGGTTGGTTGGTTGTTGGAGTTTTACGTCCTGGCAACATCTCAGGTCACATCAGGAAGGGTACCGACTTGTAACAGTGCACACTCATGATGGCTTTATAGTGCTGCCCCACTGGGAAATCATGCCGCAAGCACCATGACCCGATATCCTACTCAGTCACATTATCCTGAGACTGAGCTAACCAGTCCTTGCCCTATCGTATGAATGGCAAGCACCAGGCTAGAAAGTGACAAGTATCAATTTTGTAAGTCATTGGTTTGACTCGACCAGGAATTGAACTGTGGAGGGATTAATGTAGTGGTGAACTGATAGGTGGCACTGTGAATGGGTTACTGTAGTGGTAAACTGATAGGTGGCGCTGTGAATGGCTTAATACAGGGATGACCTGCCAGGTGGCGCTGTGAATGGGTTAATGTAGTGATGAACTGCCAGGTGGCGCTGTGAATGGCTTAATACAGCAGGGAACTGATAGGTGTCGCTGTGAGTGGGTTGATGCAGTTGTGAACTGCCAGGTGGCGCTGTGGATGGGTTAATACAGTTGTGAACTGATAGGTGGCGCTGTGAATAGGTTAATGCAAGGGTGACCTGCCAGGTGGCGATGTGAATGGGTTAATGCAGCGGAGAACTGATAGGTGTCACTGTGAATGGGTTAATACAGGGGTGAGGTGTCGTGAGCAATCTGTGCTGTATTACAATATGCAATCCCCGCATTCGATAATCACCAATCACTGATGCCATTCCCACTGTAATTGAGACCTCCGGAGCGACCCCTGTGGGAGTTTGAGGCGGTATTTCATCACTAATTGAGATTTGCCCTCATGAAAGCATCATAATCCAATTAAAGGAACATAGTCCAATTAAAGCATCAAAGTCCAATTAAAGCTGCATAGTCCAATTAAAGCATCACAGACCAGTGGATGAAGTAAAAGAAAAAAGTGAGAGATGTGGCCTCAAAATGAATGTAAAGAAGACAAAATCCATGGTTGTCAGCAGAAAGGAATACAAACCAAGAGCAGAGATAAAAGTTAATGGTGTAATCTTGGATCAGGTAGAGTCATTTGTGTATCTGGGCCATTTAATAACTAGTGATGGCGGATGTGAAAGAGAGATTAAACGGAGAATAAGCATTGCCAAAACAACATTTCTAAAGATGCAGAAAGTACTAACATCTAGAGACATCAATATAAAAACAAGACTCCGACTGCTAAAATGCTATGTGTGGTCTACACTTTTATATTGCTGCGAGACATGGACTTTGAAGAAAGCAATAACAACAAAGCTCGAGGCATTTGAAATGTGGCAATACAGAAGAATGTTAAAAATTCCATGGACAGCAATGATAAGCAACTTGGAGGTCCTAACAAGAATGAAAATAAAGAGACAGATAATACAAACGATCAAAAACAGAAAAATTAAATACTTTGGCCACATGATACGACACCAGGAATCACAGAGAAGAATACTGGAAGGGAAGATAGAAGGGAAAAGACCAAGAGGGAGAAGGAGAACAACATGGATGGACAACATCACTGAGTGGACAGCAATGAGCTATGCGGAATGCGTGAGAGGAACGAATGACAGGAAGAGATGGAGGTCCATTGCAGCCAACCTTCTTCGAGAAGACGGCACCCATTGATTGATGATGATTGAGTCCAATTAAAGCATCATGTTTGTTTGTTTGTTGTTGTTTTATGTCCTAGCAACATCTAAGGTCATATCAGGACGGGTACCGACTTGTGACAGTGCGCACTCATGGCGACTTTATAGTGCTGTCCCACTGGGAAACCAGGCCGCCGGCACCATGACCTGGTATCCCACTCAGTCACATTATCCTGACACTGAGCACACCAGTCCTTGCCCTATCCTAATAATGCCGAGCGCCTGGCTAGGAAGCGACAAGTATCAATTTTAAAGTCATTGGTTTGACTCGACCGAGACTCGAACCCACGACCCCACGATCTACCAGCATGGGAGACGGACGCTCTAACTCATTCGGCCATCCCGTCTAAAGCATCACAGTCCAATTAAAGCATCACAGTCCAATTACAGCATCATAGTCCAATTAAAGCATCATAGTCCAATTACAGCATCATAGTCCAATTAAAGCATCATAGTCCAATTAAAGCATCATAGTCCAATTAAAGCATCATATTCCAATTAAAGCTGTTACAGTCCATTAAAGCACTTAGTCCAATTAAAGCATCATAGTCCAATTAAAGCTATACAGTCCAATTAAAGCATCATAGCCCAATTAAAGCATCATAGTCCAATAAAAGCATCATAGTCCAATTAAAGCTTCATAATCCAATTAAAGCATCACAGTCCAATTAAAGCATCATAGTCCAATTACAGCATCATAGTCCAATTAAAGCATCATAGTCCAATTAAAGCATCATAGTCCAATTAAAGCATCATAGTCCAATTAAAGCTGTACAGTCCAATTAAAGCAACATAGTCCAATTAAAGCATCATAGTCCAATTAAAGCTATACAGTCCAATTAAAGCATCGTAGCCCAATTAAAGCATCATAGTCCAATCAAAGCATCATAGTCCAATTAAAGCTTCATAATCCAATTAAAGCATCATAGTCCAATTAAGGCATCATATTCCAATTAAAGCATCATAGTCCAATTAAAGCATGATAGTCCAATTAACGCATCACAGTCAAATTAAAACATCATAATCCAATTAAAGCATCACAGCCCAATTAAAGCATCATATTCCAATTAAAGCACCACAGTCCAATCAAAGCATCATAGTCCAATTAACGCATCATAGTCCAATTAACACATCATAGTCCAATTAAAGCATCATAGTTCAATTAAAGCATCACAATCCAATTAAAACTGCACAGTACAATTAAAGCTGCACAGTACAAGTAAAGCATCACAGTCCAATTAAAACATCATAATCCAATTAAAGCATCATAGTTCAATTAAAGCATTACAATCCAATTAACACATCATAGTCCAATTAAAGCATCATAGTCCAATTAAAGCATCATAGTTCAATTAAAGCATCACAATCCAATTAAAACTGCACAGTACAATTAAAGCTGCACAGTACAAGTAAAGCATCACAGTCCAATTAAAACATCATAATCCAATTAAAGCATCACAGTCCAATTAAAGCATCACAGCCCAATTAAGGCATCATATTCCAATTAAAGCACCACAGTCCAATCAAAGCATCATAGTCCAATTAAAGCATCATAGTCCAATTAAGGCATCATATTCCAATTAAAGCATCATAGTCCAATTAAAGCATCATAGTCCAAGTAACGCATCATAGTCCAATTAAAGCATCATAGTCCAATTAAAGCATCATAGTTCAATTAAAGCATCACAATCCAATTAAAACTGCACAGTACAATTAAAGCTGCACAGTTCAAGTAAAGCATCACAGTCCAATTAAAACATCATAATCCAATTAAAGCATCACAGTCCAATTAAAGCATCATAGTCCACTTAAAGCATCGTACTCCAATTAAAGCATCATAGTCCAATTCAAGCATCACAATCCGATTGAAGTATCATAGTCCAATTAAAGCTGCACAGTCCAATTAAAGCTGCACAGTACAATTAAAACATCATAGTCCAATTAAAGCATCATAATCCAATTAAAGCATCACCATCCAATTAAAGCATCTTAGTCCATTTAATGCATCATAGTCCAATTAAAGCATCATAGTCCAATTAAAGCATCACATTCCAATTAAAGCATCACAGTCCAATTAAAACATCATAGTCCAATTAAAACATCATAGTCCAATTAAAGCTATACAGTCCAATTAAAGCATCATAGTCCAATTAATGCATCATAGTCCAATTAAAGCATCACAGTCCAATTAAAACATCATAGTCCAATTAAAGCTGCACAGTACAATTAAAGCATCACATCTCCAAAAACAGCAGGCTTAGGAGCCATGTTCGTTGGGGGTTTTACATTCTGGCAACATTTCCTAGCAGGTCACATATCACATATCACATATCAGGACAGGTACTGACTTGTGACAGCGCGCACTCATGGTGACTTTTTAGTGCTGCCTCACTGGGAAATCCTGCCACCAGCACCATGACCTGATATCGCACTCAGTCTTATTATCCTTGCGGTTATCCAACCAGTCCTTGCCCCAAGTATTAATTATGTGAGTTATTGGTTTGACTCGGTTGGGATTCAAACTCCCGACCTTCCGGACAGAAAGCTCACGCTCTACCGATTCGGCCACTGGGTCTGATCTAGATTTGATCAACTTAGATGCACTCATTACAGCACTGTTTGGTAGATCGTTGGGTGTTCGAACCCTGGTCGAGTCAAACTAATGACCTAAAAATTGATACTTGTCACTTCCCAGCCTAGCACTCGGCATTATTAGGATAGGGCAAGGACTGGTTGGCTCAGTGTCAGGATAATGTGACTGAGTGGGATATCAGGTTATGGTGCTGGCAGCCTGGTCTCCCAATAGCAGCACTATAAAGCCACACTGAGTGTGCACTGTTACAAGTCGGTACCCGTCCTGACATTACCTTAGATGTTGCCAGGACGCAAAACTCCAACAACCAACCAGGCAACTAAGGTTACACCCACACCCACACCCACACCCACACCCACACCCAAACCCACACCCAAACCCACACCCACACCCACACCCACGCCCACGCCCATGCCCACGCCCACACCCCACACCCACACCACACCCACACCCCACACCATCCACACCCACACCCACATCCCACGCCCACGCTCGCCCACGCCACGCCCACGCCACGCCCACGCCCACGTCCCACCGCACGCCCAACGCCTCACCCACACCCATCACCACACCCACCCCACACCCACACCCACACCCACACCACACACCCACACTCCCACACCCACACCACACCCACACCCACACCAACACCCACACCCACACATACACCCACACCCACACCACACACACACACCCAACACCCACACACACCCACACCCTACACACACTACCCACACCCACACCCACACCCACACCCACACCAAGCAGTCCACGCATCACACTCAAACCTTGCAGCAACACTGAGTGTGCACCACCAGACATCCCAACCTAAGACACCCACACCCACACCCACACCCACACCCACACCCACACCCACTCCCACACCCACACTTGCACCCACACCTACGCCACACCACACCACACCCATGCCCACGCCCTTGCCATGCCCAGCCACGCCCACGCCCACGCCCACGCCCACGCCCACGCCCACACCCACGCCCACGCCCACGCCCACGCCCACGCCCACGCCCACGCCCACAGGGGATTCTGGCACCCACAATAAATACAACACCCAAGCAGCAAACAAGCACGCCTAATAATATGTGCATAAAGTGTTTATACAGTACATACATCACCGCTCCGAATCTGACAAAAAACGTCCAGCGAAAATCCATCAGCAAATCATGAGAGTGACCAGTATAGTTATTGAGTGTGGTGCCCCTGTGATATTCGGCTGGGGAGAAGAGATACCAAGGACAGCTTGTTTTATTTAATGACGCCTATAGACGACATTGATTTTATTGTTGGCCATTGGATGTCAAACGTATGGTCATTCTGACATATTTCTTTGGAGGAAACCCACTGCCACCACATAGGCTACTCATTCTGAGAAGAGCAAGGGGTCTTTTATATGCACTTTCCCACAGACTGGACAGCAGATAGCACATCCTTTGATGAACCAGTTGTAAAATTTCCCGATAGTTAGACATTGGAGGATGGTTTTGTTTGTTTGTTTGTTGTTGTTTTACGTCCTAGCAACATCTAAGGTCATATCAGGACGGGTACCGACTTGTGACAGTGCGCACTCAAGCGACTTTTATAGTGCTGTCCCGCTGGGAAACCAGGCCGCCGGCACCATGACCTGGTATCCCACTCAGTCACATTAACCTGACACTGAGCACACCAGTCCTTGCCCTATCCTAATAATGCCGAGCGCCTGGCTAGGAAGCGACAAGTATCAATTTTAAAGTCATTGGTTTTTGGAGGATGGTGTGAACTTGTCTATAGTAATTACAATTGTTGTATAAAAAGGTAAATGGTATTTAGAGCCAGAGGCATTAAGGTATTATGTGGTGCTGGTGATCCTTTACTGAGTTGATATAAACATTATATAGTTATAGATAGTGTGAGCGGGGCACTACTTTTAGTGTGACAGAGCCTTGGGAGCTCTGCTCACATACCCCCTCCCCCACCCCAATTGTTATTTACGGATCGTGCACACCCAGACACAACAGGGCACTGTAGCCATAAACAACCAAGGCTTGGATACAAGCATGTTGAATGTTCATTGGTTGATTGAAGAATGCCTATTGCTGATTGGAGGAGCTGATCAGGTGTGACAGCCATCTTGGATTCATGAACCTATATATAATAATAAAACAAGCAAGCTCCTTCTGGTTGCTTCTGCACACTCTATACTCTGCCTTTCTTCTACTTGCCTGTGGTGATTTCCTATTTATCGTACCTACACAACCACAGCTGCTGGCCGTCGACTTTACACAGTTATGGACCACTGGTTGGAACAGAAAATAGCCCAAACTGCAAATGTGTCCACTGACCAGGATCGATCGCATGACCCTCACCTTCACAGGTGGACACTCTACCGCCTGAGCTACGTCCAGCTCCCGGGTGAAGAGAAATGCGCTGAAAAGAAAAACAATTCAGAGGAATGAAATATGCAGACTCAATCACCTACACATCTTTCAGGAATAATGTTTGGTTTCTCATATGATTTCAGCAATTATGTTCAGGCCTTGAGACCGATCAGAAAGATCGAACAATAGACGAATAGTTTTTGGCATTTTGTAATTATTCGATAAGGAATGATTCGACAAGGCAGAGTGGGTATCTAACAAGTTTTATTTCCAAATTCGAGTAGGCGGATACATCTGGGCATACATGGGTATGTCCAAGTATGGGGCGTGGGTGGGCGAGAAAAGAAACATTTGGCGCAGGGTGGATGCAGGGCTGGCTCACAGAGAAGTGTTGATGGCTGACTTCTGGGGTGTTTGTAACCTTACGACGGTTACCTGCTGCAGAACTGCAGCAATATAGAGAGGCACCGATATATCGGTCCAATCTTTGGTTGAAGATTAATCTTCTGGTGGGATGGTGATAGAAGCTGGGGGATGTCTTTACAACGATTAAACAACGAGTTGTTGTGGTGGCCCCCGAATCACTCCAGTCCAGCGGTAGCACAGCATTTGTATCCAGGAGACAGCAGCTAGGGTTTACGAGGAAGGGACGGGTAAAGGTGGGTCCAGCAGTTCCAGAAAAGAGAACAAAGCGAAAGAAAATATAAGGTAAAGGGCTCCACCCAAGCAAACAAATTCCTTGATCAGGGGGAGAAAAAAAAAAGGGTAGACTATAGGAAAGAGAAATGAGGAGAGTTGAGTCAAAGGACCGTGTCTATTTGCTCTATGGTGACCAGCCGGCGAGCCAAAGACACGGACAGAGTAAGAGTAGATAAGTGAAATGCTGGCAGGCTCTCCCTCCTGGAACTCTTTTCAGACAATATCAAGGCGGAGCAAGGCCAGCGGAGAGGAGATAGAGAGAGGTGTGGACGAAGTGAGGTCTGGATAGCAAGTGGTGATGATGGCTAGCTGCAGGCCGGCATATATACACCAGTGCCAGGGTGTGAAAGCCAACTGCTGCGACTCGGGTGGATGGGGACGAAGCCGCCTGTCCACCCATGAGTCGAACATGGGGGACGGCAGGCGGCTGGCGGCAGTGGGGGTTTAAGCGGGGGTGAGTCGTAACATTCCCTTTGAATCAAACGCAATACCAACATTGCGACCGATTTCTGGTGGCCCCTTTTCACATTTAGTCTCCTGAATTTGTTTCAAAATGGAACTCAATGTGTCCAGTGCGCTGCTTAATGACCTAATTAATTACTGTTATTGTTTTTGTTTTGGGGGAATTTTCAGTCGCGTTGGCACACTGAAGGCTGCAAATCTGCAGCACTGTATGGGCACATGCAAAGGCGGTCCCATATGGCCGGGAGTTGGCTTCCGGTGGGTCGTGGTCGGAGAGATCAGGTGGAAGCAACGGGGAGGGGCAGGGGGGGGGTGGATAGGAAGGTGGCGCAGCATGAGGGGCTGAGAGAAAAAAGGTAATGTAGGAGCCCAACCCAGGTCCTCTGAGAGAGCTGCAGGAGGTTGGTTGGTTGCGGTAGTTTTATGCCCCATCATCATCATCATCATCATCATCATGATGGCAGTCGCGATGCGACAAAGGCTGCTTTCATTACTTGACTGCCGCTCTCCATTTAGCTCTCTGCTGTGAGAGTTGCATCCATGAGTCGGTCTTACATTTCATGAAAGCTGCCTGCAAAAGTGTTGAAGTGTTGCTGGCTTTTGCACGTTACCAGCGGCACTCTCTCGGGGAGCAAATAGAGGTTTCACACCGGCAAGAACATGTTTTATGCCCCAGTAAGACCCTAAACCATACCAGGACGGCTACAATTCTATGCCAGTGAAAGGGTTTGTTGGGAACAATGAACAATGGCAGTGGCTGGTTTTATTGCGACACTGATAATGCTACTTTACTGCACACACCGGACGCGGTGGCTGAATCGGTAGAGCGCAGGCTTCCCATGCGGAAGGTCGGGACTTCAAATCCCAGCCGAGCCAAACCAATGATCTATCAAATTGATACTTGTTGCTTCCTAGCCAGGCGCTCGGCATTAATAGGATATGGCAAGGACTGGTTAGCTCAGTGTCAGGATAATGTGACTGTGTGGGATATCGGGTCATGGTGATGGTGACCTGGTCTCCCACTCCCAGTGAGGCAGCGCTATGAAGTTACCATGAGTGTGCACTGTCACACACAAGTCGGTGCTCGTCGTGAAATGACGTTAGATGTTGCCAGGATGTAAAACTCCAACAAAATAAACAAAATTACTACGCACTGCATCTGTGCCTCACACCCCTCCTCTGTCTTCGGGATCCAAGATTGATTCACTTTTTGTGGGTCGCTTTGACCTAAAAACATTTGCGCTCATGTAACAGATATTGACATATGACGCCAGCACACATACCCATATCAACATTACAATACGTCGCAACTGAGATACCGTGCCACCATGATCTGATATCCCACTCAGTCGCATTATATGGAAGCGGAACCATCCATTCCTTACATTATTTCAAACATGAAATGTTTTTCACCCCTACTGCAAGTATGGGATGGCCAGGCATCTAGCAAATTGAGACTTCAGTAATGAAAACAGGCCGCAATGTAACTTAAGGGGCTGTCACATTACGACGCATCGCGCCAACGTTCGCTGACGTATGTGATTTTTGCCAGCGACTTTGGGATACGTCGTTATGCATTACGCATGCATTAGGCGCTCGGTGGTATACATCAATGTACGTCAACATTCGTCAAGATACAGCATCGCACATCAGGGGGTCAGTTTTGTGCATGCACAAAACTTTTGACGTACTACAACGTTTGATTCCGTCCTGATATGACCTTAGATGTTGCTAGGATGTAAAACAACAACAAACAAACAAACATTTGACAATGTTTGACAACGTGTGAATTTTACGTCGGCCGTACATTATGTATAGGTTAGGCATACATCGATGTACGTTAGACATATGTTAGACAAACGATGTACATTAGATGTATGTTAGACAAACATTGTTCACTACATTGCACTATGTTGACCTACATTAAAGGCAGTGGGGGGAACGTACAGTCCGCGTACTGACAACATATGGATAACGTACGCCTAACGTAGTCTAATGTATGTCTAACATACATTTAGCATTTCTCCAGCGGGTCTTGATAACGTTCACCGGCGTTCTGCGAACGTACCGTGAGCGTAATTCGAGCATTTTTGGCCTGGAAGCACATTAGCCATACATTGGTGATACGTTGGCCATACACTATGTATACGGTATGTATATGTCCAACTTTGCCCACCGCCCCGAAAGGTTCGACGATTCTCAACGTAAAAAAGTGATTTTACGCGTTGGCCACCCGCTTGCGAGATGCGTCGTAATGTGACAGGGCCTTTAGTCATTATGGACAGGGTAAATAAACCATCACAACCACAACTACAACAACATCTAAGGTCATACATATCACGACGGGCACTGACTTACAGGGATGTACTTAAAATGCGCTCCACTTTCAACGCATCTCTATATCTCACTCCAGGGAGGAGTAGCAGGGCGGAAGGTTGGTTGGTTGTTGGAGTTTTATATCCTGACAACACATATGGGCATGCCAGGATGGGTACCTACATACTTGTGACAGTGCGCACTCATGGCAACTTTATAGTGCTGCCTAACTGAGGGACCAGGCCTACTGCCGGCACCATGACCAAATATCCCACTCAGTCACATTATTACCCTGACACTGAGCTAACCAGTCCTTGCCCTATCCTATTAATGCTGAGTGCCAGACTAGGAAGCGACAAGTATCAATTGTATAAGTCATTGGTTTGAGTTGTCCGGGAACCGAACTCCCGATCTCCCGATCCCCCGATCTCCCGCACACGAGGCCTTCACTCTACCGACCCGGCCACCGCGCCCGGTTCGAGCAAAATTAATTAGGACAAAAAAGGGGCATGTGTGGGGCGGGGGAAGGATGTGAGGAGGGAGGGGCGGTGAGTTGTACTCAGAGGGGTAGTAGACCCGAGCAACATTTTTCTGTTTAAATACATAATTCCTTCCCCACAATGCCCAACTGATGCAGTATCGAGTGCCGTACTAATCAATTAATATTTAATCAACGTGATTAATGAACGGTGTGATTACATTTACAGTTCGCTTTTTGCTCAGCTGTACGCCAGTCCTCGTCCTGTTTGCGGCTCGCGACCATGTTTGCTTTTGTGTCGCTCATCTATAACCGGGGAGAGGCACAGCAGAGTGGGAACGGGCTTCCTTATTACTGTTGTCTGGTTACTGCTGTTGCTTGGTTACTGTTGTTGCTTGGTTACTGCTGTTGCTTGGTTACTGTTGTTGCTTGGTTACTGCTGTTGCTTGGTTACTGTTGTTGCTTGATTACTGCTGTTGCTTGGTTACTTATGTTGCTTGGTTACTGCTGTTGCTTGGTTACTGTTGTTGCTTGGTTACTGCTGTTGCTTGGTTACTGTTGGCACTTGGTTACTGCTATTGCACAGTTACTGCTGTTGCTTGGTTACTGTTGTTGCTTGGTTACTGTTGTTGATTGGTTACTGTTGGTACTTGGTTACTGCTATTGCATGGTTACTGCTTGGTTACTGTTGGTACTTGCTTACTGTTGTTGCTTGGTTACTGTTGGTATTTGGTTACTGTTGGTACTGGGTTACTGCCGTTGATTAGTTACTGCCATTGATTTGTTACTGCCATTGGTTGGTTACTGTTGTTGCTTGGTTACTGTTGGTACTTGGTTACTGCTATTTCATGGTTACTGCTGTTGCTTGGTTACTGTTGGTACTTGGTTACTGTTGGTACTTGGTTACTGCTGTTGCTTGGTTACTGTTGTTGCTTGGTTACTGCTATTGCATGGTTACTGTTGTTGCTTGGTTACTGTTGATACTTGGTTACTGTTGTTGCTTGGTTACTGTTGTTGCTTGGTTACTGTTGTTACTTGGTTACTGCTGTTGCATGGTTACTGTTGTTGCTTGGTTACTGTTGGTACTTGGTTACTGTTGATACTTGGTTACTGCTGTTGCTTGGTTACTGTTGTTGCTTGGTTACTGCTATTGCATGGATACTGTTGTTGCTTGGTTACTGTTGATACTTGGTTACTACTATTGCATGGTTACTGTTGTTGCTTGGTTACTGTTGGTACTTGGTTACTGCTATTATTGCATGGATACTGTTGTTGCTTGGTTACTATTGGTACTTGGTTACTGCTATTGCATGGTTACTGTTCTTGCTTGGTTACTGTTGGTACTTGGTTACTGTTGTTGATTGGCTCTTGCCGACTTGGCCACCATGTCCGGTCAAAACAACAATAGTAGAGAGATGGTTAAACTAATAAATTAGACGGTTAAATGGTTATAGTTGTACACTTAGTTACCCCTCTATCTTAACTCTATTTCCTAACCTTCCCTTAGTTACAATGTCCCTTGTCTGTTAAGTATATTTCCTTTCTGTCTGTTAGCTGTAGTGTCCCTTGTCTATACACTATGTTTCCTTCCTGTCTCTTAGCTATAGTGTCCCCTGTCTATACACTATGTTTCCTTTCTGTCCGTTAGCTCAAGTGTCCCCTCTCTATACACTATATTTCCTTTCTGTCTGTTAGCTGTAGTGTCCCCTGTCTATACACTATGTTTCCTTCTTGTCTGTGGGCTATAGTGTCCCCTGTCTATGCACTATATTTCGTTCCTGTCTGTTAGCTCTAGTGTCCCCTGTCTATACACTATATTTCCTTTCTGTTGGTTAGCTATAGTGTCCCCTCTCTATACACTATATTTCCTTCATGTCTGTTAGCTGTAGTGTCCACTGTCTATACACTATATTTCCTTCCTGTCTGTTGTCCGCTGTCTATGCACTGTATTTCCTTCCTGTCTGTTAGCTCTAGTGTCCCCTGTCTATGCACTATATTTCGTTCCTGTCTGTTAGCTCTAGTGTCCCCTCTCTATACACTATATTTCCTTCCTGTCTATTAGCTGTAGTGACCCCTGTCTATACACTATTTTCTCCACCTGACTATTAGCTCTAGTGTCCCCTCTCTATACACTATATTTCCTTCCTGTCTGTTAGCTCTATTGTCCCCTGTCTATACACTATATTTCCTTCCTGTCTGTTAGCTGTAGTGTCCACTGTCTATACACTATTTTCTCCACCTGACTATTAGCTCTAGAGTCCCCTGTTTATACATTATATGTCCTTCCTGTCTGTTAGATATAGTGTCCCTTGTCTATAACTATATTTCCTTCATGTGCATTAGCTATAGCGTCCCCTGTCTAATCACGATATTTCCTGCCTGTCTATTACCTATAGTGTCACCTGTCTATACACTATATTTCCTTCCTGTCTGTTAGCTCTAGTGTCCAGTTCCTGTCTGTTAGCTCTCGTGTACCCTGTCTATACACTATGTGTCCCACCTTTTATTAATTTGTAATTACTAAGAGTAGTTGTTTAACTGTGTTACACAGATAACTACGCTGACAGTGGTGCATTACGTGATACCACCATAACTATGCAGACTTGAAGTTGACAGTCACATTCTAGTTAAATAATGGGAAAATTACCATGCAAGGGTCACCCAATCTTTGTGAAAATTGGTCAATAGATAGAAAACAGGTATGCAAAGATGAATATGCTAGCTTAAACAATGAATAACCTCAAATTTGAGTGATTTTGAGAGGTATTGGTCGACGAAAAAGTATTCACATTACTTTTCATACAGCGGCGCCTCGCAGATGCGTACGTGGCCTCCGTATGGTTTCAACATGGCCGCGGCATGAATAGCGTCAATATCCATCAAACCTTGCTGACTGCAATCAGATCCCAGAAATCGCTGATATCACACTCAGTGCTGCGTGAAGCTCAGTTTACTGCACCGGACGCGATAGCCGAATCGTTAGAGCGCAAGCCTCCTGTGCGGAAGGTCGGGAGTTTGGTTCCCGGTCGAGTCAAACCAATGACTTACAAAATTGATACTTGTCGCTTCCTAGCCAGGCGTTCAGCATTAATAGGATAGGGCAAGGACTGGTTGGGTCGGTGTCAGGATAATGTGACTCAGTGCGATATCAGGTCATAGTTCTACTGGCCTGGTTTCTCAGTGGGACAGCACCATAAATTCAACATGAGAGCGCACTGTCACAAGTCTGTAGGTACCCATCCTGGCATGACCATATGTGTTGCCAGGATGTAAAACTCCAACAACCAACCAACCTTCCATCCTGCTCCTCCTCCCTGGAGTGCGATAGAGAGATGCGTTGAAAGGGGAGCGCATTTTAAGTACGTCCCTGTAAAATCTTAGCATAAGAACATTTTGTGTTTGTTTGTTGTTGTTTTACGTCCTAGCAACATCTAAGGTCATATCAGGACGGGTACTGACTTATGACAGTGCGCACTCATGGCGACTTTATAGTGCTGCCCCACTGGGAAACCAGGCCGCTTCCTAGCCTGGTGCTCAGGGTGATGGTTTCGAATCCTCCAGCTCTCTGGCCGAATTTGAACTCTCGACCCTTCTTCTCCCGCCACCGCCACATAGGCTACTCTTTCCAATAAGCGGCGAAGGGGTCTTTTATATGCACTTTCCCACAGACAGGACAACACACACCACAGCCTTTGATGGACCAGTTGTGGACCACTGGTTGGATATATACAATCAAGGAGTCATTGTAGATAATGGCACCCACCAAAAAAATAACACACACACATCCCAAGCCATCCCTCATCGTGTTGAATGTCCAGTGACGTCACATAACGTCATGCGATGTCATGTGACGTCACACCTCCCATCATGTCCCAAGCCTGCACTAAGCGGATTAGGCAGCAACTGCATCAGATGATGGAGGTAGGGGGTGGAGGGGGGAGAGGTGATGGGGAGGGGAGGGGGGAGGAGAAGGAGGGGGTAGATAGATACATAGTGAATATAGTCAGATGCCATGAATATATATATATATGTATGTATATATATATATATATAATGACAGCTCAACACAATATTGGTCCAGGAATTGACGCGAAGCCTAGCTTTAACCCGTGTCACTCCAACAACGACCCAACCAAGCTAATGCTATAACTCAAGGTACCCGTCCTGATATGACCTTAGATGTTGCCAGGACGTAACACTCCAACAACGAACCAACCAAGCTAATGTTATAACTCAAGGTACCCATCCTGATATGACCTTAGATGTTGCCAGGACATAACACTCCAACAACGAACCAACCAAGCTCATGCTATAATTCAAGGTACCCGTCCTGATATGACCTTAGATGTTGCCATGACATAACACTCCAACAACGAACCAACCAAGCTCATGCTATAATTCAAGGTACCCGTCCTCATATGACCTTAGATGTTGCCAGGACGTAAAACTCCAACAACCAATCAACCAAACTAATAGTTGGTGAAACAGGGTCAGGACTCTGCGTCACAAGCCGCATCCGTTTATCGACCATGACGTGACGACACACACTACGTCACGCCGCGCAGTCTATGTAAGAGGATTACGGCGAGAACGTGACGCGTCACGTGACGGTGAATCGCGAGGCATTGTGGGTAATATACCCCAGTCACACTACAGCTTGCGACCACTTTGCGACCACCTTAGACCAAAGAACCCACAGTCGCCAGTGACGTCATTGCGACCAAAACAATGGTTGCCGATGTCTGGGCGTCCGTCGCTGGTCACTGCGGGTTCTTTGGTCTAAAGTTGTCGCGAAGTGGTCACAAGCTGTAGTGTGACTGGGGAAGTCGCAAAATTTGATTGTAAGTGGCTGAGATTGTGAGAACAGCGCTGGTAATTTCAGTCATTTTCATTGCGAATTTTATTAAGGCCCGGTCACATATCAGTTAGTGGACATAGTTGAATGTAGTGGAAGTTAACGTGGTTGAACGTAGTTGAACGTAGTTACATGTAGTTGCACGTAGTTGAACGAACCGGCATCCATACTTTTCCATCATGCTAACTTGGTAATAACGTGGGTGGGCTGTGAGTTCCGATTTAATCTTTGGACACATTGAAAAGAGTGCTATGTTAGAGGCTAATGTATGGTGGCGAAGTCTCCATACTCTTAATGTACTCTAGCATAAACGAACATACTCTAGCGTACTTGGACATAGTCAAACGTAGTTGACCGTAGTGGAGGCTAACGTACGTTGAACGTAGTTGAACGTACTGACACCCGTGCTGTAACATGTATGTGACAGGGCTTTAGGATCACTATTGTAGTATAAAACGTGCAAAGGGACGTATGGTGCTGCCACCTGTAGGATTGTAGTGGAATTACAGAAACAAGAAATAATGGCAGAGGAATCTACAATCACCAGGAGCTGGCAGTTCTAGTGCGTTAACCGACAAATATCACAATTATTTTTTTGTTTTTGTTTTGGTGATCGTGTATTTATGCTGCCCATAACGGCTAGGTCTAATTACTTGTTTTCACCACTAGACCGCTTGTGGTTTCCATTGTTTTGTTACTTTCAGTTGTTATGTAGCTATCTACTGTGTGCATTCTTTCTCTGGTTGTAAGCATTCTCGCACATCGCCCTACCCTCTGTGAGTCTGTTAGTTCTACAATTGGTTAGTGTTTGGGAACCCTAGTCGAGTCAAAGCAATGACTTAAGAATTGATACTTGTCGCTTCATAGCCAGGCGCTCAGCATTATTAGGATAGGGCAAGGACTGGTTGGGTTTGGTGTCAGGATAATGTGACTGAGTGGGATATCAGGTCATGGTGCTGGCAGTTGACCTGGTCTCCCAGTGGGGCAGTGATATAATTATAAAGTCGCCATGAGTGCACATTGTCACAAGTCGGAAGGTACCCGTCCTGATATGACCTTAGCTGTTGCCAGGATGTAAAACTCCAAGAAACAATGAAGCAACCTTGTATCGTCAGTAAACCAAGGCCGGCTCTTAGTTACAATTAATTGCTGAACTATTTTAATACTGATTGGTGGCTTAACTCAAAACTTGTGGACCACATGGTTTCTGTTTGGGTTTTTCCTTCAATAAGGATGTCAAGCCCGACAGAAACATGGTGAAACAAATGAGTAGGCTAATGAAAAAATATTTACAATTTAAACCACAGGATTAGTTTATCGATGCTCATGTCCTGATATTACGTCAGTGATTTTCAAAAATAGTTTGGAATTTGATTTAATGGATTTCACCTGTTAGTATATTGAATTTGAAATAAAATGACACCTCAGTTGTGAAAATCGCTCTAATATCAAAGAAGATATGGACTTTTTTAGGTTGTTACTTTATTGGTCTCACCCAAAACTAAAAAGATAGCATTTTTGATGGCTCCAAAAATTAAAAGTAACAACCGGATCAGACTTCATGTGTTTTCTCCTTCAAATGCATGGCCTATACAACGAGAATAAAAAGATCCAGGGGTCTGATGTGGTTACATTTCAAGATATACATCTTCAAAAATGCGCGAAATAACAATTTCCTTAAGTTCACCAATTTCCTAATTTTGCTTTGGACCACTTTTGGGGTCTTGGTTGTGGAAAAAATTGGCACCCATATTAAATTATTCTGATTTATCCCTAACCTACTTATGAGTATTGTCACTGCTATTTTTTTTCAGGACTACATATGCTTGGGAACAGCTTAAACAAATTGGTTTAAATATTTGACAAGTGATAAAATCCGGTAAAAGGAAATGCCCAGCTTTGAGCAGGCTTAAAATGTACAGAAAAGCACCCGTACAAGATAATTGCATGAAATTTTAACACTGTACTATCTTCAATATACTCTTTCTGTTTACATTATATACAATACAATTTGATAGATGTTAATGTTTAAACAAAAAAAATTTCACACCCAGTCAGCCATACACTAATTAATACCAGACAACACTGGCACATTGCATAGCAACTTTAGCATTGAATTATTAAGTAGAGCCAACATTTATTTTGTCTCACACCAGGCATTGCTAAGAATCATGTTAAACTTCTTTTTTTTTTAGAAAACAAATCTTTATTTTCATGTAAAAACCTGAGTTATCCATTATTCGGTTCAGAAATGGTGGTTAATTGAACATTTTAAATTAAAATTTAAAATAGATGCACAAAGAGTTTATTCAAGGACAGAATATGACTATATGGCCTGTAGTATTGGCAAGAAAATGATACCATTGGCATGATGATGCTAGCTCTGTTAAATGGGTGCCAGAGGTTTGAAGAAGCAGTGTAAAATGTCATTCATAAGTTAGTTGAAACAAAAGGTGATTTTCTACATAAATGGACTTGGCAAAGCATTGGTTTTCTATAGCTGATCAAAGTCATATCCTAATGTGGATGGTACTATTAGAAAGAAGAAATATGATCCTTTATTTTGCTTTATATTTTATTTCAATTGGTGAATAACTTAGAACACAGCAACAGATTGAAAATGATTAATTTTAATGCTCCACACACAGATTATTGGTGGATTGGCAAGGCACTTGGGATACCTACTGGCACCATCATATATTTTGTTTCCTCAAAAATCAGTCTGTAGGTTATCTGTATATCAGCTCCACGGCTCATGATTTTGTATTATATATTATTTTGTTTACAAGGGGCAGTGGGAAGACAACCATTAATGGTTGCACCGTTCCTGCAAGTTCTATTGAAGTTCATGTTGGTAGATTATCTGATTATGTATGGACATTTTGAATAAAAGATGTCTAAATATCTAATTTCAGGTCACTACCATTTTTTCGGACGGACTACATACATATCAGGACAGGTACTGACTTGTGACAGTGCACACTCATTGCAGCTTTATAGTGCTGCCCCACTGGGAATCTATGGTATATATATAATACATACCATAATATTAACCATACTCATCAAACTAATATATTTATCAGCGGTACAGTGAGTGGCGGTTACAGTGTTATGGGGTTGTGGCGCCACCATGGGAGCTGGGGTTGGGGAGGCTGGAGCAGTAGATGACTAGAACCGACTCCATCAGTCCATTGAGCTGAGTGAGTGATGGGGGAAAGGAGGGATATTCCAGGTTATTATACTGATATAATTCTTATATAGCATATACATATGTATATTTAGACATTTATATTAATATATTTATATATACTTCCTATGTAGATACTTTCCCAACGCCAACAGTATCGAATAGAACCAGCAAGCGACATTCTGTCTGTGATTGTGATTACTCGAGCGGAAATGGCTCCCCCCCCCTCCCCCCACACACACAAGAAAAAAAAAAACACCCAAAGTTGCCGATACTGGGGTAGGACCCAGACGATTACAGACCATGGCGGTTTGCATATTCAGTGAAGCGTGGCCTTCTGGGATGGCAATGGGGGACAGGGTGGAGGGGGGGGAGAAGTGAGCGGTGGAGCGTGAGAATTATTCATGCATGAAACGAGAAGGAAACAAGCGGAAGTGACGTCAATAACAAGCAAGGTGCTGATTGGTGGAGGAGGTTATGCTGTGCTGTGATTGGTGGACAGGGCAGGAAGGACGCACCTAGTGTTAGATTTGTGTACTAAGATAAAAAAACAAAAAACACTTCTGAGAATCATAACGATGTGTAAAGGCCTTGTCACACATCACCGGATTCGGGAAACGGAAAGAAACCAAACAAAGTCTGTTCATATCCGGCAAAGTCTGTTTTGTGTCCATTGCATATCCATTGCATATCCGTTCATATCCATTGATATCCGTTGATATCCGGCATGATCCGTTACAAGTTTTGAGCATGCACAAAACTTGTAATGGATTGTGCCGGACTGACCTATGTGGTTATTATCCGTAACCGTCCATTCCCCGTCCGTTCCCGTCCATTGCCCTCCGTTCCCGTCCATTACACGCCCATTACACGTCCGTTACACGTCCGTTACCCGTCCGTTACATAATTATACATTTCAAGTCCGAATAACACTGCACTAGAATATTCTTTGTCCGATTCTGTCCGTTGCTCAATCCGCCATAATGTGACAGGCACTTTAGAATTGTTTGCTTGTTTGGGGTTTTATGTCCCACCAACCCCTGATTGTGTGCGTGTTTGTTGGTGTTTTACGTTCTAGCAACATCCATTTCTGTCTGTGTTTGTTGGGGTTTTACGTCCTAGCAACATCAAAGGTCGTATCAGGGTTGTTGACAAGGAATGCCTAATTATTAGACCGGACGGGGTGGCCGAATGAGTTGAGCATCTGTCTCCCGTTTTGGTAGATCGTGGGGTATGGACCCACAGGTCAAGTCAAACCGATGACTTAAAAATTGATATTTGTCGGTTCCTAGCCAGGCGCTCGGCATTATTAGGATAGGGTGAGGACTGGTTGGCTCAGTGTCAGGATAATATGACTGAGTGCGATATCACTTCATGGTGCTGGTGGCCTGCTCTCCCAATGGGGCAACACTATATAGTCGATGAGTGTGCACTGTCACATGTCGGTACCCATCCTGTTATGACCTTAGATGTTGCAAGGACGTAGAACCCCAAAAACCAACCAACCTGGTTATTAAACAAATGCACAGCGAGTGTACCGTGTTACTTAACCTTGAATGTTGCCCGGATGTTAGGACATTTGGCCACAAGTTTTGTTAGCCCTCTCCTAATATCTCTTTCACCTAGATAAAGTTGTTGTTGTTGTTGTATCAGGATGGGTACCGACTTGTGACATCGCCTCTCATGGCAACTTTATAGTGCTCCCCCACTGGGGCACCAGGCTGCCAGCACCATGACCTGATATCCCACTCAGTCACTTTATCCTGACACTGAGCTAACCAGTCCTTTGACTCGACCAGGGTTCGAACCGACGATCCCAGTCTACCAACCCTGGAAAAAGTACTCATCCCTATTCAGTGTAGGAGGGAATGACCTGATGACAACCGTGTCTAAATACAAGCTAAATACAACTCCTTCAATAAAGGCTCTGTCACACATCACCGGATTGGGGAAACGGACACAAACCGGACACTGTCGAGTGAAATACGGCAATGTACGGTTTATATACAGTTGGCATCCAGTGTGTCCTTTATCTGTCCAGTGGTGTCCGGTGTGTACGGTGGGAAGTTTTTAACATGCACAAAACTTGTACTGGACACAACCGGACTGACGTGTACGGTTGGTGTCCGTTTTAAGTCCGTTTAGTCCGTTCTGTCCGGTTCATGTCCGTTACCCATCCGTTACATCTCCGGTTTGCTTCCTGCAGAGTCCATTGATGGTGTTGCGGCAATTCGGTCAGTATATGTTTCCGGTATGTCTGTGACAGTCCGGTACATGTCCGGTTGATGTTCGGTCTGTCTGTTTGTCGTCCTGTTATCATCCAGTGGCTATCAGTTCATGTCTGTTTCATGTCCGTTTCATGTTCATTCATCCAGCATCCGTTGACATGATAGCGCAACATTTCGACATATTTCGATACATTTTGATACCGAACACCACCGGACTAGACAATTCTTTGTCCGGTTTATGTCCGTTGCTAAATCCGGCAAGGTGTGACAGGCGCTTAAGAGTCAACAGTTAGCGAGATATTGAGGTCCTGGTTCCAGTATGTGTTGTCGTTACCTACATTGGCAGAGTGGATGTAATGGGAGAGAATGTGATTTCTGGGTACCAATGTTTAAAGCTGCATAGTCCGAAGAAAACATCAAATTGTCAAAACCAAAACAATTATCTAGATTTGATTCTATCTAACTTAGGTACCGATGCACTTATTAATGTACAGGTCAACATTTGTCATCACATTGAAGGGAATACCGTGTCAATTTAGTATAACCTGGTATAACCGTGATATTCTCTGTGGCGGAGTGCTTACAGTGTCTGACTTTTTTTCTCGGTCAGACTCCTAATCTGAAGGTCGGTGGTTCGATTCCCCATGCCCCCATCTCTGCCAATTTGAATTTCCACCGCTGTGTATAACTTACAGCGTCATCAAAGGCCAGTTGCTCTCATACCATGTCTATGTGGTGTGGGAGGTTAAAAATCCCTTGGGTCGGTAAAAGTGTAGGCTCAGGCTTTCTATCGACAAACTGTCTAATGGTGAAAACAAGTCTATTCAGACTTAACCACGATAGGCAGTATAAATCTTCAAGAAAAATACAACCTGTTACTGCACATGCCTATGGTGTCAGAGTTTTGGCGTGCTTGCCAAAATTAATGTTGTATGTGTGCACTTCAAATATCTTTAAAAGTTAGCCATTTAAAATAAAAGTTACTTCAAATTAAAGTAAGGTGGACTATAATGATCCACCTAATATATTTATCTCGGAAAATGACAGAACCTCAAAACTATCGGACTATGCACCTTTAAGTGCCAGTGTTTAAGATAAGTCGGCTGAGTGATTGTCTGCTGTGTGTTTATGAGGGAGGCAGTCTGTGGTAAGCATAGAAGACGCGGGGCACCAGCCACCGATAATAACAAGCCCTCTCATAATTTGCGTCACTCGGCACAGAGAAGAGATAACGGAAAGGTAACTTTTTGAAAGTTTAATCAGAGAATGTATTCATCGCGGGACCTGCAGGCATGCTTTCAAGCGGGTGACAGTGACCCTTCAGTTCAGATTCTGGAATGTCATGTTTCATGTGCCGTCAGGGGCAAAGTATCAGTAACCGGAAGACAGGGAGAGATCAGCACTCACCTATCCAGAATGAGGGTGGAGGGTGGGGAAGCGAAGTGGTCAGAGAGAGGTGTTGAGGTAGAGTGGCAGTACAGCGTGAAACACAAAGAGAGGAAAGCAGCGAGAATCCTTGCCTACGCCAACATGCACGTTCCACAGTCAGACTGCCACATGGGAAGTTGCTGGTAGATCGTGGGGTCGTGGGTTCGAATCCTGGTCGAGTCAAACCAATGACTTAAGCATTGATACTTGTCGCTTCCTAGCTTGGCGCTCGGCATTAATAGGATAGGACAAGGACTGGTCGGCTCAGTGTCAGGATAATGTGACTGAGTGGGATATCAGGTCATGGTGCTGGTGGCCTGATCTTCCAGTCGGGCAGCACTTTAAAGTTGCCATGAGTGCGCACTGTCACAAGTCGGTACCCATCCTGATATGACCTTAGATGTTGCTAGGACGTAAAACAAAAACAAACAAACAAAAAACACATGGGAGGTAACGCGAGGCCTGTGGAGTCCACCGAATAGTCAATATATATGGGCCATTCTCTGGAATTGGGCACTAAAATGTGACATGGAAACCCAAAATGAGAACCTTCAAAATAATAGCAGAAAATATTCCAAATAATAGTGGACAATATTCCAAATAATAGCAGAAAACATGCCAAATAATAGCAGAAAACATTCCAAATAATAGCAGAACATATTCCAAATAATAGCAAAAAAACATTCAAAATAATAGCAGAAAACATTCCAAATAATAACAAAAACATTCAAAATAATAGCAAAAAACATTCAAAATAATAGCAGAAAACATTCAAAATAATAGCGGACAATATTCCAAATAATAGCAGAAAACATTCAAAATAATAGCAAAAATCATTCCAAATAATAGCAGAAAACATTCCAAATAATAGCAGAAAACATTGCAAATAGTAGCGGACAATATTCCAAATAATAGCAGAAAACATTCCAAATAATAGCAGAAAACATTCCAAATAATAACAGAAAACATTCCAAATAATAGCAGAAACATTCCAAATAATAGCAAAAAAACATCCCAAATAATAGCCAAAAACATTCCAAATAATAGCAGAAAACATTCCAAATAATAGCAGAAACATTCCAAATAATAGAAAACATTCCAAATAATAGTAAAATCCATGTTCATGTGACAGTTGACATATTATGCAACAACACTACACATTATTAACTACACAACAACTGAAAGTGATAAAAAGAAGGGGAGTCACATGACAATTACCGTCTAGCAGCGAAAACAAGTCATTAGCCTTAACCGTTATGGGCAGCATAAATACACCTATCACAAAAATAAATAAATAAAAAGAAAATGTCAGAGTTCAAAATAGGCTATTTCAGTTTTTGATTGTAAACTTACAGCTGCATAGTCCGATGAAAATATCACATTTTCAAAACCAAAACCATTATCTAGATTTGATTCTACATACTAACTTAGATTCTGTTGCACTTATTAAACATTTGGCACCACATTGAAGGGAATACTGAGACAATTTAAGCGAGAACCATCGCAGTATTCAACTTCAATACAAATTGAGAAATAATGTTATCAATCGTGTAATATGGAAATCAAATACACATCTAGAACACCATTTTAGCGTACACAACAAATTCAAACAAGATTTTATTGATTACAGTTATGGAAACAATATTATCTCTTATTAGTAAAAACCCGTTATAAAAGTGTTCTAAAGAAGCTTGGATAAATTCATAGTGTCAATGTGTAAATTTTCCCATTTTCATTTTAGTATAAAATCATACAGACACTTTGGATACATTTGTGTGTGTGTGTGATAGATTAAATACATGTAGTATTGTCAACATACGTAACACACAGAGGCAATAATCATTATTTCGCTTGGTACATAAAGGGAAAAGATAAATGAATTATTACCATCGTAACGTGGAAAGCAAGTATGTGGTGCCCAGTTCCAGAGAATGACCTATATACTAAATTAACAGCAAAGGAAAATATTAAGCACTCTAGTCAGATTTCAGTAAGTACATAGCCAGCCATCCAGTTGCGAGCCAATTTCACCGACACAAATTAGAGGCGTTCCGTTGACCTACTTGGGACTGACTGGTGGTCTCGCTGTGTGTGACAAAGTGCTTCACCGAGCATTTAGAAAAATAAGTGACATTGATGTATTAAGTGAGCAGCTCACCACACGCGCTCATTGATGCGCATTGGTGAGCATGTCACAGACGCTTTAATTAAATTTGCACCAATCTCTGGTATAACCATGAAATGGAAGTGTGTTCACTGTTCATGCCAATGGTTGCATAGTAGTATAATATGCCGAGTTTCGGATACCGCTTGAGCCGGCAGCAAAGTACCACATGGCCTTTTTAGTGCATAGCACAAGTGGCAAACTGTCATTCCAATACCCATACGTCTTGTTCCAATAACTATAAACCGGAAACGGGCGGGCAGCATGATTGCAAGTGTAATGACCTGCCCAGCCTTGCTGGTCTCCCGGCAGGCTGCAGTGGACCTGGGATGCGTCTGCGCTTCCGGATCTGTGATGCATGCTGGGACATTTATTGTGCTAGTTCTCGGCCAATGACATGTGGGTGCATCGGGTACGCCGGAAAGTACCCGTCGGACACTTTTGGTGCCACTAGTATCTGCGCATGACCGGAAGTGCTTCCGCAAGCAATATGGTTCCGCCCAGTCAATGACTGCCTATGTCTAAGTGGTGCCATCTGCTGAATGTAGATAGCCCTGTGGATAGGGCGTCGGCTTCCCATGAAAGAGGTCGTGCGATCAATCCCCGTCCGAGTCAAACTAAAGACTTACAAAACTGGCCGAATGACTTGAGCGTCTGTCTCGCATTTTGGTAGATAGTGGTATTCGAACCGACTGGTCCAGTGAAATCAATGACTTAAAAATTGATACTTGTCACTTCCTAGCCAGGCGCTCAACATTATTAGGATAGCGCAAGGACTGGTTGGCTCAGTGTCAGGATAATGTGACTGAGTGGGATATCATATGGCCACCCCCCTACCCCACCCCACATGGTCCTTTACCTGCTGCCAACAAGCCAAGTTATCCACCTTACAAATTATTTGCCCAGCAAATTCAGAAAATGTATATCAGTCTGGTAGTATTGCTATAAACATAGACACTAATAAAGACAATAGTAGACTACTAAATGACTGAAATGTACAATCCTCCAAGCATAGTCTATCCCATCATTACTAACGACCTACTTACTCAAACTAATTAATAGAGTAAAAAAACACACCCAAGGTATTAACCTTTTAAGCATAACCCTACATGATAACCACACTCCATCTAACAGAATAAACAAACCATTCTACTAACACTCCATCTCAAAATGTTATCTCCAACAACATGATAATTATGCAATTCACAACACAGTAGGCATACAAACCTATTAAGGGAAACTGTCCACCTGACCACTCTGTAATGTAAAGGTCTAATCAATACACACATATGCATATAAATATGTATGAATACATCATATAACTACTATTTTTATATGTGAATTGGCAAAGTATACCATATGTAAGTCTTGGGATGATTAATATTGTTATTTCAGCTGACTTGAGCTAGCTGCTGATGACAATATCAGACTACATATATATATATTGTAAATAACTGTATTGTCACATGGATGGAAGACCAGTGCCATGGCGCTGACAAAAGACCACATTCAATGAATAAACAATATTTACAAAAAACAAATGTCATGGTGCGGGCGGACTGGTCTTCCAGTGGGACAGCACTATAAAGTTGCCTTGAGTGTGCACTGTCACAAGTCGATACCCATCCTGACATGACCTCAGATGTTGCCAGGAATTAAAACTCCAACAACCTCTGTGGCGGAGTGGTTAGAGTGTCTGACTTTTTTCTAGGTCAGCCTCCTAATCTGAGGGTCAGCGGTTCGATTCCCCGTGCCCCCAGCTCTGCCAATTTGGATTTCCACTGCTGTGTATAACTTACAGCGTCATCAAAGGCCGGTTGCTCTCATACCATGTCTATGTGGTGTGGGAGGTTAAAAACCCCTTGGGTCGGTAAAAGTGTAGGCTCAGGCTTTCTATCGACCAGCAGTGGAATGAGGAAGACCAGTCCTCTATGACTGAAATTTCCCCTGCTTAAACAACTAATGGACCAAAAAAAAAACAACGACCAACCAACTTACCAAACCAATACTTGTTGCTACATTGCCTGGTGCTAGACAGTACTAGCACAAGGATAGGGAAAGGACTGGTTGGTTGCGATATAGCGATTAGCGATTGGTAGACAGGAAGTTTGAACACTTATTTGTCTCTCATTTTTGCAAGTAATTAGCAACACAAGGAATAAATTAGTAGCATGTGGTGAATAAGTGGTCAAATTTCCCTGGATCATCAGCCCATGCTTTTTCTAATCTGTTCTTGAATGAATTTATTGAGCCGGCATCAATAACATTTTGTGGTAGACTATTCCATATATTTATGATCCTGTTTGAGAAACTGTGTTGCCTTAATTTTGAAACGGCTCTGGGTTTTACTAGTTTGAGAGTATAGCTCCGGCTGCCTTCTCTTTTATTCAAGGTGAAAAATTGGTTCATATCTATTTTATCAAAACCTTTCATAATTTTAAATACTTCAAGTATGTCACTTCTTTTCCTTCTGTAGGAAAGGGTAGGAAGTTTCAATTTCCTGAGCCTTTGTTCATACGGTAAGTCCTTTATCACTGCAACTCATTTAGTTGCACGTCTCTGAACCTTTTCGATCTCCAGAATGTCTTTCTGGTTCAGTGTCAGGATAATGTGACTGAGTGGGATATCACATCAGTGGGCAGGCTACACGGTATCCCCTTACAGCAGCACTCTAAAGCCACCCATGCATGTGTACTTTCACAAATCAATATTCACCAGTTCCGATGTAACCGAAGATCTTGTTAGGACATACAGCACCAATAAAACATGTCAAGCATCGTTTAGCCCCATGCTACTTAGACTTAAGAATGATGGCTTTGAACTCAGTGACCTTTGAGTGATTAGTACTGTCGTGGGGGGTGATGAAAATGGGAAATATTGCGCCATAGAGCAGGACTCGAACCAACATCTCTTTGCATTCCGGGCCAGTGTGCTAACCATTATACCACCTAGGCTCCCTGATATCACCACCCTACCCACGCCTACCTGTCTATGTGAACTCATGTGGTTACTTGCCTGAGAGGTCAGTACAGACCCTACACTCGTCCCCCTGGAATTGTAAGTCGTTTAATGCTTACAATTACATACATACAGGTAATGCACTTACACATACATACACAGGGTAGGTTCAACAACCATACAGCGCGTAGCTTGTACAGGATCATGGTCACGGCAACCAGTGTTGTGGGGATGATGAAAATGGGAAATATTGCCCCTAGAGCCGGACTCGAACCCACATCTCTTTGCATTCCAGGCAGTGTGCTAACCATTACACCACCTAGGCTCTCTGACACCATACTACCCACGCATACCTGACCATGTGGCTCCTTGCCTGAGAGGGCAGTGCAGACTACTACAGTACTAAGGGTGATGGGTTCGAATCCTCCAGCTCTCTGGCCGAATTTGAACTCTCGACCCTTGTTCTCCACGCCACCTCTGCCAAATAGGTTTGAACCCTGTATCTAGATCTGCCAGTGGTGGCTTTGAACCTGCACCCACACCCACACCCGCACATCCATCTCTCCTTTAGCAGTGTAAAAGGGCTGACACACTATGACGTAAGAGCCAACGTGAGCCTGGCGTAGGTGACTTTTCGTCATTACGTTGAGGTACGTTGGATTACGTTATGATGACGTTAGAATGACGTTAGACTGATGTCGAGCTACGTCACATTACATCGTGTTACGTTGGCGCGCATCAAGGTTTTCAACATGTCCAAAACTTTTGATGTAGCTCGACGTGATGCTCTGACGTTCGGATGATGTCACGTTCGCGTTACGCCGAGGTTAGACATGCGGGAGGGATGCGTCGGCTACATTAGATCAACGGTGGTTGTTTGGTTGTTGTTTGTTGGTCAGTTGGTGTTTGGTTGGTTGTGGATTGGTTGTTGGTTGGTTGTTGGTTGGCACGATGCTAGACCGACGTTACGACCACGTCGGCTACGCTGCGGTGTCATCCAACTTGGGCACGTATTTGCATATCACGTCGGGAATTTCGATACATTTCACGTTGTCCCTATGCTGATGTCCTTACGTCGTAGTGTGACAGGGCCTTAAGACATGGGAAGGCCGCTGCCCCGCTACGCACTACATGCATGAATAGCAGCCATTACATTCTACCCTCGTGGATGCGAGTGTGCAGAAGTAGCGAGGTCTAATACCCTAACTCCTAATTGATATTGATCTGCTCTGTAAGCTGCTCCGAGCAGGTCAAAGCAAGTCGAAGCCCCTTCAGAGCCCCGCTGAACCTATCTATGCCGTTCTGAGACGCTGGCTCCCACCAAGGCGCCGAATCATTTCCACGTAAAAAAAACCGAAGGTGCTCTTTGATCAAGTTCATAAATCTCTACTTTAGTCTCACCTTCCTGTTTTCACTACACACATTATACACGCACCGGATGCGGTGGCCGAATCGGTAGAGCGCAGGCTTCCCGTGCGGAAGGTCGGGAGTTCAATTCGCGGTAAAGTCAAACCAGTGACGTACAAAATTGATAGTTGTTGCTACCTAGCCTGGCGCTTGGCATTAATAGGACAGGACAATGGCTGGTTAGAATGGTGTCAGGATAATATGACTGAGTGGGATATCAGATCATGGTGCTGGCGGTGTGGTCTTCCAGTGGGGCGGCACTATAAAGTCACCATTAGTGTGTACTGTCACAAGTCGTTATCCGTCTCAATATGACCTTAGATGTTACTAGAAGAACAACCCTTCCAAAGTCAGTCCTCCGCCTGATCTCGTCGAGTGCGAATTTCTTCAAAGCATCTCACAGGGGAGCGGGACGTAGCTCAGGCGGTAGAGTGTCCACCTGTGAAGGTGTGGGTCATCCGATCGATCCTTCTGACTGGATTCATTTGAAGAGTTCAGGCGCAAATCCACGTCAATGCCAATCCAAAAATGGAGTTTAAATAACAGATTTTTATCTGATAATAATTTTAATTCTCACTAATTATACTTTTTTTTATGATCAGATGGTAATGGAGCAATGAACTGAAAAGTAGGAATATACAAAAATAAACTTTTTGAAGGTTCGAATCCTATGTTTATCTAGATTTTCGAATTGGCATTTACAGGTTTTTGTGTCTGAACTCTTTATTTGCAGTTTGGGCTATATTCCGTTCCAACCAGTGGTCCACAACTGGTTCATCAAAGCCTGTGGTATGTGCTGTCCTGTCTGTGGGAAAGTGCATAGAAAAGACCTCTTGCTGCTTATCAGAAAGAGTAACCTATATCACAGCAGTGCGTTTCCTCCAAAGAAATATGAGACTGTCTCAAAAGGTGCTAAGCAATATGGGACAAAACTTTGTCGATAGTAACGATCAACAGACTATCTACTTATGCATTTGCTCAGGATAAACTGATTTGTTTTTTACATGGTGTTTCATAATCCCAATAGAATACATATTGATTTGAAGCAAATGTCCTTGTGTTTTCAGTGTAACAACCGTTTCTGTGCTGTTTTGTGTCAATCGTTACTATGGACAAAAAAATGAAGAGTTAGCACCTTTTGAGACAGGCTCATATGTCAGAATGACCATATGTTTGACGTCCAATAGCCGATGATAAAAGTAAATGTGCTCTAGAGGCGCCTTTGATAAAATATACTTTCCTTTTCAAACCATCTCACCTCCATTACATGAGGTGAGGCGTAGGGATGAGTGTCAGATACTCACATGGAAGTCCACCATTAATCATGACGTCATAAACAATTTTCTTAAGAGTTGCATAGTTCCATGGTTTTGAGTTTCTGCCATTTTCTGCGATAGGATGTCAAAACTCTTGTGAAATATTCCGATAAAACGCATTGGTGCGGAATGGAAATAGTCTATAAAGGAGTACAAATGGTCTATTAATGTGAATGATATATAGTGCCAGGTGCATGAATGTATTTTTGTAGTTGCTGGTGATCCTTTACTTATGGTCAATAGTCATTGTGTATTAGGTAGATAGTGTGAATGAGGCACTAGTGATAGCGTGTAAGGAGCCTCAAGAGCTCTACTCACTACCCCCTCCCTCCCAACTGTTAGTCATGGATCACCACACACACACAGCAGGCAGGTGCAGGCCAAGCAGCCACACCACATGGTGGTGGTGGGTAGATCATAGTAGCCATGGTGACCCCAGAATACCTACTGTTCATTGGTGGAACTAGAAATGCTTGTTGCTGATTGAAGATAATGGTCAGGTGGTATGCCATATCAGATCCATGTACCACTATATAATAATAAACCTGATGGTGCAAGCTCTCTCTCTACTGTCATTCTTTATACTCTTCCTTTCTCTTCTTGCCTGTATTGATTTCCTATAAACCTACCTACACGACCACAGATGCCAGACGTCGACTTTACACTCTGATACAATAGTCATTAAGACATTTAAGTCAGACATTTTGTATTCACAATTTCTATGCATTATTCCACAAACATATACTATTGTGATGGCCCATGGTCTTCCATGCTGCCACGCACTCACGGAAGAACGCCAAGATTTAGTAACAGTATGCTTCAAACTGGTTTATTCCAAAACCTATCCACTCTCCGCGGCGTGTGCAGTCAACTAACCCGCCCCCTAACTCGCCAGGTACCACGTCGCCTCTGTAGGTGGGTGGGGGTGGGTGGGTTGGGGGGTGCTAGCCACACGCAGTAGAGGGGCTCTGCCTGGTGTCTAGTCTGCCACCACCTAGCGCAGTTCAATGTAACTGCGTAGGTGTGAGGCGTAGTGTCTGCCGCCACTGCGTGGTAGTGGAGCTCATTTACAGACTACTACAGTATTCTGTTAACAATAGAAATTGCCAGAATAGTGCAACCATTAATGGCTGTCTTCCCACTACCCCTTCCTTATAAACAAAATAATCCATGAAACAAAATCTATGATATTTAACTTAGTCGGTAGTTGGCCCTACTCCCAATTAAAAAAATAACTGAGTTGAATAGTTCACGCTAAAATTGTTGGTAATTACCAGTTGGTGATTACTTAAATCAAAGAGTTACTGCGCAAAAACCGACAAATCAATTTGAGTTGTTTTCAGTAAAAAATAGAATTTAGTACAGTATAACCCCGTTAAACCAAACTTGAAGGGACCCTAGAAATTTGTTTGGCTTAACCGATCATTGGTTTTACCGAGCTTTGACTTTGACTTGGCTTTGGCAAAAACTGGGGTGCATTATGAATGTACAATGTATGTGGACACTATGATTATTGTTTTTATGTATATACAGTTTAACCCCATTAAACCAACCTCAGTTAAATCAAATGATCGGTTAATCCAAACTTTTTTTCGGCGACCTGTCAAAATACTACCATTTATCATATAAAAATGTCTCAGATGACCTTAAAACCACATGAAAGTTAGGGTTAACTGTACAGGAAGTGGCCTGGGGGCCGACAATTTTTGTTTGGATTAACCGATACTTTGGATTAACCGACTTTGGTTTAATCAACTTTTTTATATGATGAATGGTAGTATTTTGCCGGGCCGCCGAAAAAAGTTTGGATTAACCGATCGTTTTGTTTAACCGAGCTTGGTTTAACGGGGTTGTACTGTATTGTGCTTTCCAGTTAACGTCTTATCAATTTCATATTGAGAAGGAGGACATTATGTAGGTTATTTATATGTCTCAGTTTCTGAACAAGAATAATCCAGATTTGATTAGCGGAAGGCTGGCAGCTTTACCAAAGACCCTATAATACTAAGACGGCTCACTCCCTATCTCTCCCATGGTAATGCAAATTTTGCAGTGCCACCTTGTGGTGGGTTTGATCAGCCCCGCTGCTGGTTGGTGTTTCACATGTAAACACATACAATTATATTATACATGAGATAGGTAAGTATGAATACACATCAATATGAAATTGCATCAATATGAAATTGAACAAATACACATCATCATCAGCATCATCATTATCATCGGCATCATCACACATATTTCACATTCATATATACATTTATACATATAATATAGCACCTGTTTAACCAAGAGAACAGCCAGCGCACCAAGTGGTGGGTTTGATCATTTTGA
>CM059202.1:1502215-1530222 GCA_030323885.1 Branchipolynoe longqiensis
CTCTCCCTCTTCCACTCTCTCCCCTCTAAACTCTCTCTGCTCTCTCTCTCCTTCCTCCCCACATTTTCACCGTCCCCTGTATTCACCCTTTGCCTCACACCTCTTCCCTCCTCCACCGTCCACTCTTCCACTCCGTGCCCCTCTTCCTTCTCCTATTCCACCCTGCTATCGTCAACCCATGCATCTCCCCTGCTCCCTCCGCTCTCCTCGACCGCCTGCTTTCACCTCACTTCCTGACCTGTCCACCTCGCTTCCCTTCAACCTTCCGCAACATTGTTTGGCTCCGTCTGCATGCGCAGAGTTTCCTATTCAACGGGTTTTGACTTGTTCCCCATGGGACCCATCTAGAAACCGTCCGCAAGCATTCCCCGCAACCTCCTTGTGCCGGAATGGATTGCCTGTTGGTGTGGGAAGGTCTGTGCACATTACCTGCAGAGCTGGGAGGTTTTCACTATGAGTCTCCACAGCCAGACCAACAGAAATTATAAATAATATTGTAGTCTGCACTGGCTTCTCAGGCAAGGATCCACATAGACAGGTGGATGTGGATAGGGTGATGACATCAGGGAGCCTAGGTGGTGTAGTAGTCTGCACTGGCTTCTCAGGCAATGAGCCACATATACAGGTAGGCATGGATAGGGTGATGATATCAGGGAGCCTAGGTGGTGTAGTAGTCTGCACTGACCTCTCAGGCAAGGATCCACATAGACAGGTGGGTGTAGATAGGGTGATGATATCAGGGAGCCTAGGTGGTGTAGTAGTCTGCACTGACCTCTCAGGCAAGGATCCACATAGACAGGTGGGTGTAGATAGGGTGATGATATCAGGGAGCCTAGGTGCTGTAGTAGTCTGCACTGACTTCTCAGGCAATTAGCCACATATACAGGTAGGCATGGATAGGGTGATGATATCAGGGAGCCTAGGTGGTGTAGTAGTCTGCACTGACCTCTCAGACAAGGAGGCGCATAGACAGGTGGGTGTAGATAGGGTGATGATATCAGGGAGCCTAGGTGGTGTAGTAGTCTGCACTGGCTTCTCAGGCAAGGATCCACATAGACAGGTGGGTGTAGATAGGTGAATGATAGCACAGGAGCCTAGGTGGTGTAGTAGTCTGCACTGACCTCTCAGGCAAGGATCCACATAGACAGGTGGGTGTAGATAGGGTGATGATATCAGGGAGCCTAGATGGTGTAGTAATCTGCACTGGCTTCTCAGGCAAGGAACCACATAGACAGGTGGATGTGGTTAGGGTGATGACATCAGGGAGCCTAGGTGGTGTATTGGTGAGCATGCTGGCCTCCGGAATGGCAAGAGATGTGGGTTCAAATCCTGCTCTAGGCGCAATATTTTCCATTTTAATCACCCCTATTACACTGGTTTCCATGACCAGGATCCTGTACAAGCTTCACGCTGTTTGGTTGTTGAACCTACCCTGTGTATGTATAGGTAAGTGCCTTGCCTGTATGTAATTGTAAGTGTTGAAAAACTTATGGACGTACACCATTTAAAAGGCTTGCAATTCCAGGGGGACGAGTGTCGTAGTCTGCACTGACCTCTCCGAACAAGAAGCCACATTGACAGATAGTTGACTCGACTGGGAATTGAACTCCCGATCTCCCGCATGGGAGGAGACCGGACGTGGTGGCTGAATCGGTAGAGCGCAAGCTTCTCACGCGGGAGATGAGGAGTTCCATTCCCAGTTGAGCCAAACCAATGACATACAAAATGGATACTTGTCGCTTCCAAGCCTGGCGCTCTGCATTATTAGGATAGGGCAAGGACTGCTTAACTCAGTGTAAGGATAATCTGACTGAGTGGGATATCGGGTCAGGGTGCTGGTGGTCTGGTTTCCCAGTCAGGCAGCACTTTAAAGTCGCCATGAGTGCGCATCGTCACAAGTTGATACCCGTCCTGATATGACCTTAGATCTTGCCAAGATGTAAAACTCCAAAAACCAACCAACCAACCATGACCCGATATCCCACTCAGTCCTATTATCCAGACACAGAGCTAACCAGTCCTTGCCCTGTCCTAATAATGCCAAGTGCCAGGATACGAAGCAACAAGTATAAATTTTATGTTATTGGTTTGACTCGACCGGGAAGCGAACTCCCAACAACGGGGGGGGGGGGGCTGCGCTCTACAGATTCGGCCCCCGCGTCAGGCAAGTCTGTTCCTTTTTCCTTTTTTTTCTTTTTTTTCTTGAAGATTTATACTGCCTATTAATTATTATGAATAAGTCTGAATAGACTTCGTTTCACCATTAGACAGTTTGTCGATAGAAAGCCCGAGCCTACACTTTTACCGACCCAAGGGATTTTTAACCTCCCACACCACATAGACATGGTATGAGAGCAACAGGCCTTTGATGATGCTGTAAGTTATACACAGCGGTGGAAATCCAAATTGGCAGAGGTGGGGGCACGGGGAATTGAACCAGTGACCATCAGATTAGGAGTCCGACCTAGAAAAAAGTCAGACACTCTAACCACTCCGCCACAGGCTACCCCTAAAAATTGGTCCTTATTTGTGTGTAAATGTCTTTAGTGATCTGAATATATAATCTACCGATTTGGCCACCGGGTCTGGGACATTTAGTTTGTGAAATGTTGGTAGCACCATACTGGTACATTTGGTCAGTGAATTGTTTGTAGCGCCGTACCGGTACATTTGGTTACTGAATTGTTGGTAGCACCATACCGGTATATTTGGTCAGTGAATTGTTTGTAGCGCCGTACCAGTACATTTGGTCAGTGAATTGTTGGTAGCGCCATACCAGTACATTTGGTCAGTGAATTGTTGGTAGCGCTGTACCGGTACATTTGGTCAGTGAATTGTTGGTAGCGCCATACCGGTACATTTGGTCAGTGAATTGTTGGTAGCGCCGTACCGGTACATTTGGTCAGTGAATTGTTGGTAGCGGGGTACTGGTACATTTTGTCAGTGAATTGTTGGTAGCACCATACCGGTACATTTGGTCAGTGAATTGTCGGTAGCGCTGTACCAGTACATTTGGGCAGTGAATTGTTGGTAGCAGGGTACTGGTACATTTTGTCAGTGAATTGTTGGTAGCACGTACCGTTACATTTGGTCAGTGAATTGTTGGTAGTGCCATACCGGTACATTTGGTCAGTGAATTGTTGGTAGCGCCATCCCAGTACATTTAGTCAGTGAATTGTTGGTAGTGCCATACCAGTACATTTGGTCAGTGAATTGTTGGTAGCACCGTACCGGTACATTTGGTCAGTGAATTGTTGGTAGCACTGTACCGTTATCTTTGGTCAGTGAATTGTTTGTAGCACCATACCGGTACATTTGGTCAGGGAATTGTTGGTAGCGCCGTGTACCGGTACATGTAGTCAGTGAATTGTTGGTAGCGGGGTACCGGGACGCAGACTTTGTGCCTGCTTACATTAATACATCCTGACTACTTTATATCCCGGGGTGCACCTCGCTATCACGTGGCCTGTAGGGATGTCGTGGCCACCACAAGGCTGCTTAATGGACAATTACAAGACTGGTGCGAGGTGGGGGCAGTGTGGGGGGGGGGCAGTGTGGGGGGGGGGTGGGGGTGGGGGTGGGTGTCCCCTGTAGAAGGTCTGTGAGTGAAATATTAAGCACTATTCAATGAGTTTGGGGTAAAGAATATTAATAAGAATGAATACTAATAAAATAATTAAATAAATAATAATAGAAACGAATAGAAACTAATGGAAACTACTGAAAACTGATAAATACTAATACATACTAATAAATACCAATAAATACCAATAAATACCAATAAATACTAGTAAGAACTAGTAAATGAATAGTTAATAGTAGTAAATACTAGTAAATACTAGTAAATATTAGTAAGAACTAGTAAATGACTAGTAAATGACCAGTAAATGGCTAGTAAATGACTAGTAAACAGTAGCAAATAGTAGTAAATGCTAGTAAATACTTATAAATACTAGTAATACTAGTAAATAGTAATCCATACTGATAAATACTGATAAATACTGATAACTACTGATAACTACTGACACATACCGATAAATACCGATAAATACCGATAAATACCGATAAATACTGATAAATACTGATAAATACTAATACATACTAATACATAGTAATACATACCAATACATACTAATAAATACTAATAAATACTAATAAATATTAATACATACTAATAAATACTAATAAATATGAAGGAATACGAAAACATATCGAGATATAATAACAAATAATAACAAATAATTCAAAACAAAAAACTAATTTAACAAAAACAACAATAATTAATAAACTATTGACTTCAGCAAAGCATTTGACACAGTAGACCATAAAATACTATTGGAAAAACAAAAAAAACATGGGCATAAAATCCAACACTTATATGATATGGGCAGTATAAATACAGCCTCAATAAAAGAAATAAAATAAAAATAAAAATAATAAAGGACATCTGATTCTTAGCAGTGTTTTCTTAAGTTAGAGGGATCAGTATTCAGCAGAAGCATAAACATTTTATACTCTGCACATACACTCGAACAATGAACAAGCATAAACAGCACACAACAAGGAGGAGCGCAACGAGTGTGTCTGAGCTCGCACCAGCACATTTGAACTGGCATGAGTGCACATACCAGCATACTGGCTCACTGGAAACGAAGCTGACTCTTCATCTCTTCCCAAGAATTATTATTATCATTATTTATTTCGATTATCTTTATTTACTTCAATTATTTACTATTGAGTTATTTAGTTCGATTATCTTTATTACTTAGTTCAACTCCTACATTTCATCATTTCAATGACCGTTATTTGTTTCAATTATTGTTATTTACTTCAAATATCGTTACTTATTTCAATTATCTTTATTTATTTCAATTTTATTTATTTATTTCAATTATCCTTATTCATTTCAATTATTTATTGTATATTCCAATTATCATTTATTAATTAGTTCAACTATCTTTATTATTCACTTCAATTATCTTTTAAGCAATTTATTTCGATTATCTTCATTTACTTACATTATTTACTATTGAGTTACTTCAATTATCTGTATTACTTAGTTCAACTATTACATTTTATCATTTCAATTATTGGTATTTATTTCAAATATCATTATTTATTTCAATTATCTTTATTTATTTCAATTATTGTTATTTATTTCAATTATCTTTATTTATTTCAACTATCTTTATTCATTTCAAGTATCTATATTTATTTAATTTATCTTTATCCATTTCAATGATCTTTATTGTATATTCCAATTATCATTTATTATTTATTTCAATTATCTTTATCATTTACTTCAATTCTCAATACCTGATTCCTTTAACACTGCATAACCCCACAAAAACAACATGCTTTGATACCATTACGAAAGCACTTACGTAGATTTGATATAACTTCGATACTGTTGCACTCATTAAGAATTGATTCCAGGTCAGTTCTTCAGTGCCAGGGTTACAATTATCTATATTTATTTCAATTTTATTTATTTATTTCAATGATCTTTATTGCATATGCCAATTATCATTATTATTCATTTCAATTATCTTTATTATTTACCTCAGTTATCTTTATTTATTTAGATTATCTTCATTAGTTACTTTATCATTATTATTATTTACATCATTATTATTTACTTAAATTAGTTATTATTGAATTATTTATTTTACTTAGGTTAACCACGTTAGAATAAATTTGGCATTTGCTTTGTGCCACCTAGACAACACTAGCTATACGCACAACGCTCAACTAGCCTTCCAAGTCAATGCCTGGCTCCTTTAAAACTGCATAGCCCCACGAAAACAACACGCTTTTGATACCGAAGCACTTACATAGATTTGATCAAATTCGATACTGATGCACTCATTAAGAATGTATTCCAGTGCTAGGATTACTATGCTGTTAAACGGGTATGTAGTAATACACACAGCCTACCACCAGCATTTCGGTGTGCACACCAGAATTAATTGAAAACGCTTTCAATTCAATTCCACTGCAATTCGCTCACTCGGCAGAAACAGAAGCAGAACAGAAACAGATGTAACTTTGAAAAGTTTAATCAGAATTAGAAATCAGTATTAGAAATCATAGCGGGGCCTGGCACACGGGCTATCAAGTGGGTGACTGGGACCCTTCAGTTCAGTATCGAGTGGATCAGGTGCCGACATGGGCAAAGTCTCAGTATCGGAAGGCAGGAGAGATCATCGCTCACCCCTCAGAAATGAGGGTGCGAGGGTGGGCAAGCGAAGTAGACAGAGCGAGGTGCCGAGACAGAGTGGCGTTACAGTGTGAGATACAAAGCGAGGAAAGCAGGGTGAGCTCTAGCTTCATTCGCAAATTAGACATGTTAGCCTGTGCCAACATGCTCAATGCAATTATCTATCCCCAAATTTTTTAAATGAAGCTTACTTCGGATTAAGATAATCTCGCTTTTTCCGATCATGCCGATAAATAAATCTAAGAAAACAGGTAGATTTTTGTTTTTTTATGTGGTGTTTATCCTGTCCATAACATATAAACCGAGATGATCGGGCTTGTTTTCAATGCTGGGCAGTTTTCAGTTTGATTTTCTTATAGATATTTTTTGTGATTAGTAATTTTATGTTTTAGATTTTTTTGGGTTTTTCTTGATAATTGTGTTCCTCCTAGGCTATCCCCAGACTAGCCTACTCTATTTACATATTATAGGCTTGTATGCAATAGATGGTTGGTATGTGTTTGATGTGTGGTTTTGTTGATATCTGCTGAGTTTTATGGCCAGGGCAGATATTCTAGATTATCACATTAGTTTGTTGATTGTTGGAATTTTACGTCCTGGCAACATCTAAGGTCATATCAAACTGGGCACCTATAGACTTGTTACCATGCGCACTCATGTCAACTTCATAATTATAGTGCTGCCCCACTGGGAGACCAGGCCATCATCACCATGACCCGATATCCCACTCAGTCACATTATCCTGACACTGAGCTAACAACTCCTTGCCCTATCCTATTAATGCCGAGTGCCTAGCTAGGAAGCGACAAGTATAAATTTGGTAAGTCATTGCTTTGACTCGACCACGTTTCAAACTCGCGACATTCTGAACGGGAAGCCTGTGCTCTACCGATTCACCCGCCGCTTCCGGTCTGTCAAATTATGAAAAAGTTTGAATTGTAGGTGAATTTCATGTAAGACTCAGCTCTCATCACCCCTCCCCCCCACACACCCGCAGACCATGTGGTAATGACTTCGCTAATTAATTAGGCCTAATGTCTGTGGTAAGCTTAACACCTTTGTGTTTGGGGCAGTGTTTTATGGTTCTTTACAGTGACGTAGGGGGGGCGCAGCTGCAGGCTATTTTCTTCATGGCTGCTCTTCAAGTGGCTATAAGAGATACCTACCTCTCTTCGGAGTGGCCGGACGCGGTGCCTGAATTAGTAGAGCACACGCAGGCTTCTCATGCGGAATGTCATGAGTTTGAAACGCGGTCGAGTCAAAGCAATGACTTACCAAATGTATACTTGTCGCGTCCTAGCCAGGCACTCACCATTAATAGGATATAGCAAGGACTGGTTGGCTCAGTGTCAGGATAACGTGACTGTGGGATATCGGGTCATGGTGCTGGTGGTCTGGTCTCCCAGTGGGGCAGCACTATGAAGTCACCATCAGTGTGCACTGTCACAAGTCGGTACCCATCCTGATATGATGTTAGATGTTGCCAAGATGTAAAAATGTCGGTACCCATCCTGATATGACCTTAGATGTTGCCAGGACCTAACCCACCCACCCAAGAAGCAACCAGTCTGGCACGCGGCATTATTAGGATAGGGCAAGGACTGGTTAGCTCAGTGTTGGGATAATCCTTTTGTTTGTTTGTTGTTGTTTTATGCCCTAGCAACATCTAAGGTCATATCAGGACGGGTACCGACTTGTGACAGTGCGCACTCATGGCGACTTGATCCCCCCCGCCCCACCTGAAGACCTGGCGCGCTATTTATAGAATGCCTTTTCCCACTCAGTCATATTATCCTGACATTGAGCCAACCAGTCCTTGCCCTATCCTAATAATGCCAAGCGCCAGGCTAGGAAGCTATATGTATGAATTTTTAAGTCATTGGTTTGACTCGACCAGGGTTCGAACCCACGACCCCACGATCTACAAACACGGGAGACGGACGCTCTAACTCATTTGGCCATCCCGTCTGGTCCTGGGATAATATGCCTGTGGGGATATCGGGTCATGGTGCTGGCAGCCTGGTTTCCCAGTAAGGCATCACTATAAAGTTGCCACTGACCTCTTAGACAAGGAGCCACACAGACAGGTAGGCGTTGATAGAGTGATTGCATCAGGGAGCCTAGGTGGTGTAATGGTTAGCACACTAACCCCGGAATGGCAAAGAATGCGGGTTAGAATCTTGCTCTGGACGCCATATTTCCCATTTTCATCACCCCCCCCTCCCCCTCCTCCCCCGCCATGACACCAAAGGATACGGCAAGGACTGTATTGGTCCAATGTCAGGATATCATGACTGAATCGGGTATCGCGCATCCTGGTGCCGGTGGCCTGGTATCCCCAGCAGGGAAAGGCAGCACGAGTCGGTTTGTTACGGGGGGTTTTGCGTCCTGGCAACATTTTAGGGCAGCATACCTCACCAGATTCTCACCTCTTTTTTTTATTTTTATTAATGATGGTTTATTTACGCTGTCCATAACATATAAGTTCATGGTAGAACTTGTTTTCAATGCTGAACAGCTTCAGTCATTCATTTGTAGTTTATTGTATTATTTGCTGGCATGACCTTACATGTTGCTAGGAGGTAAACCCCTCAATCAATTACTGGTCTCGCTGGGGAATTTGCTACCGGCGCCTATTGCACCAGCAAATCCAACTGCAGCTGAGACCTGCTGTAGCTTGGTTCCCCGCTAGGCGCACATTACCGGGATGGCCTCAGTTGTTGTTAGGACGTGAGTCCCCCCTAAATAAACCAGTCGTGCAGATTGTGTGAGTGTGACTAGATTCACATTCATGAGACTCGGCCCAACACCCTGATCGATTCTGGGTAATGCCGGATGTTGTTAGACGTCAGGAACTATTTTCTTCCCCGCTCTCAGCAGACACCTGTAGAGAGCCCCTAGCTTGGTTCCCCGCCTCGGCCACAGACCTTAGGCTTGGCACAAAGCCTTACATCGTCAGACCATATATGGAAGACATGAAGAGAGGAACCAGTGTAGTTGTTCCTCCAAGGGCATGCATTACTCTGCAGCGGAATCGTCAATGCATTAAGCCCATAAAGCCATCAATGCATATATACCATTCCCGGCATCTATTTTTGGATTGATATTTATATTCCCCAAATATACATAATTAAAATAAAACTCTCAGAGTGAGATGCCAGTACATAGTTATTGCACAATATAACCGTAAATCGGGTCTGTGAGCTTAACGCCTTGACTTACCCGCCACAGAGTAGCGCATAAGAAAGGGAACGCCTACACCGGTCCCGATGACCTCATGCTGTATGCCAAGCCTAAGGACTACTTGTTTGTGGAGGAGAACCAAGCTAGGCGCAGCTGCATCCCGCCCTACACCGGAAGTGACGTCACTGCTCGGCGTCTATGACGGATGGCCGAGTAATTGAATGGAAACCCTGGAACTGCCGACTGACGACAATGGTCGGCAGCCTGTGAAATCTCTCCCGATAAGATAAGAAAGTGAGGATTTGTTCGTCGCAAGGTGGCGATAATAAGGCCAAAATAAAATAAAATTAGCGATCGTCCCCGCCCGTGCCTGAAAAATCGCTCGCCTGTGATTAAAAAAATCCCACCCATCAGTTTGAATCCTGCGACCTACCCGGACGCTCAACTCATTTGGCCATCGCGTCTGGTTACATATTACGTTTACGTCATATGCCAGTAAAATTAAAAAATATAAATATAAACCACCTGACCAACCCTGATTTGTGTGATCAAAAGGACGATCACCAATTTTTAAAATTTGGCCTAAGGGAGAGAATTAAATCCTTTTTTTAACTTACTGAAATAAAGATGTTTCTGAACAACCTATACGCAGGACCGGACGCAGTGGCTGAGCGAATTGGCAGAGTGCAGGCTTCCCATACGGATACTACCACTTCGATAGAAAGCCCGAGCCTACACTTTTACAGACCCAAGGGATTTTTAACCTCCCACACCACATAGACATGGTATGAGAGCAACTGGCCTTTGATGACGCTGTAAGTTATACACAGCGGGAGTTCAGTTCATGGTCGAGTCAAACCAATGACTTGCAAAATTGATACTTGTCGCTACTTAGCCTGGCACTTGGCATTAATAGGATATGGCAAGGACTGGTTAGCTCAGTGTCAGGATAATGTGACTGAGTGGGATATCAGGTCAGGTGCTGGCAGCCTAGTCTCCCAGTGGGGCAGCACTATAAACGTCGCCATGAGTGTGCACTGCCACAAGTCTGTAGGTACCAAACCTGATATGACCTTAGATGTTGCCAGATAAACGTCCAATAACCAACAAACCATTACCGCTACATAAAGTGCACAAAAACACATTCAGCTTGTCTTGCCATGAACAAATTAGTGAAAACTGCACACGCAAAAAATAGAGTGAAGCTTGTTTTATTTAACAACGCCTCTAAAAAACACTGATTTTTATCATCGGCTATTGGATGACAAACATATGGTCATTCTGACATATTTCTTTGGAGGAAACCCGCTTCCACCACATACAAGGCTACTTTTTCCGATAAGCACAATGGGTCTTTTATATGCACTTTCCCACAGACAGGACATCACAACCCACAGCCTTTGATGAACCAATTGTTGACCACTGGCTGGAACGAAAAATATCCCAAACTTTAAATGGGTCCGCTGAGCAGGATCGATCGAATGATCGACAGCTTCACAGGTGGACACTCTACCACCTGAGCTTAGTCCCGCTCCCCCAAACGACACACCAAGCCTCGTTTTCGACCGTATGCAAATTAGGTGTATCAGTCCCTATTGCTTTTTTAATGGGATTGTTTCCCAAGTTGCCAACCCTTGCTAATCAGCCACCATTTGTCTTGTGGTTCTTCCAGTTGGGGGCCAGACATCTGGCCACTCAGTGAATAGATTATGCGGCTACAATGGAATGCAGGTAGTGGACAGGGTGTTTGTGTGTCTTGTTTGTGTGTCTTGTCTGTCTGTGGCAGTGTCTTGTATGTATATTAGCAGAGTGTGGTAGTATCTTGTATGCAGATTAGCAGAGTACAGCTATATATTGTATGTAGATTAGCAGAGAACAGCATTATCTTGTATGCATATTAGCAGAGTTTAGTGGTATCTTGTATGCAGATTAGCAGAGTGTGGTAGTATCGGCAGATTATCAGATTATAGCAGAGTACAGCTATATATTGTATGTAGATTAGCAGAGAACAGCGTTATCTTGTATGCAGATTAGCAGAGTTTAATGGTATCTTGTATGCAGATTAGCAGAGTGTGGTAGTATCGGCAGATTAGCAGATTAGCAGAGTACAGCTATATATTGTATGTAGATTATCAGAGAACAGCATTATCTTGTATGCAGATTAGCAGAGTTTAGTGGTATCTTGTATGCAGATTAGCAGAGTATGGTAGTATCGGCAGATTATCAGATTAGCAGAGTACAGCTATATATTGTATGTAGATTAGCAAAGAACAGCATTATCTTGTAGGCAGATTAGCAGAGTCTAGTGGTACCTTGTATGCAGATTAGCAGAGTCCAGCAGTGTCTTGTATGTAGATTAGCATATTGCAGTGGTAGCTTGTATGCAGATTAGCATATTGCAGTGCTATCTTGTATGTAGATTTTCAGAGTACAGCAGTATCTTGTATGCAGTTAGCAAAATGCAGCGGTGCCTTGTAGGTATTGTGTATGCATATCAGCAGACTATTCTTGAAGATTTATACTGCCTATCATGGATAAGTCTGAATAGACTTGTTTTCACCATCTGACAGTTTGTCGATAGAAAGCCCGAGCCTACACTTTTACTGACCCAAGGGATTTTTAACCTCCCACATCACATAGACATGGTATGAGAGCAACGGGCCTTTGATGACGCTGTAAGTTATACACAGCGGTGGAAATCCAAATTGGAAGGGGTGGGAGCATGGGGAATCGAACCACCAACCTTCAGATTAGGAGTGCAACCTAGAAAAAAGTCGGACACTCTAACCACTGCGCCACAGACAACACCACAAATAAATAGACTATGGCGGTATCTTGTATGCCGATTAGTAGATTGTAGCAGTACCTTGAATGCAGATTAGCAGACTGCAGCTTCATCTTAAATACAGAGTGCAGCACTATCTTGTATGTAGATTAGCAGAGTAAAGTGGTATCTTGTGTGTAGAATAGCAGATTGCGATAGTATCTTGTTTGATATATTGTTTCCAGATTAGCAAACTGCAGCAGTATCTTGTATGCAGTTCAGCAGTGTGTTGTGGTATCTTGTGTACAGATTAGCGGTGTGGAGTGGTATCTTGTATACAGATTAGCAGTGTGTTGTGGTATCTTGTATACAAATCAACAGTGTGATCTGGTATCTTATATACAGATTAGCAGTGTGGAGTGGTATATTGTATACAGATTAACGGTGCGGAGTGGTATCTTGTATACAGATCAACAGTGTGCTGTGGTATCTTATATACAGATTAGCAGTGTGGAGTAGTATCTTGTATACAGATTAGCGGTGTGGAGTGGTATATTGTATACAGATTAGCAGTGTGGAGTGGTATCTTGTTCATAGATTGGCAGAGTACAGTGGTATCTTGTATGCAAATTATCAGCGCAATAAAACTCCAACAACAACTAACTAAAGAAAAAGTGACCCTACTCATACAGAACCTGTCGGGACCCGACTCGTCGGTCCGACTGTAGTCGGGAGTCGGGCCCTGTCTGTTGTCAGGCGTCCTAATGCACGCATGCGCAATGGAAATGAGGCTGCCCATTTTCACCGGAAGTGCCCGCCATTACGGGTGCGGACGCGCACAAAGCCCACTTCGGCTACACAGCTCCTGCTACGCGACCAATGAGGAGTGCTGCCTCTTGTTCCTGGCGACTGCAGTAGTAGCTTCATTGTGACCAGACGGCATGGCCAAAAGAGTTGAGTATCCGTCTCCCATTTTAGTAAAGCGTGGACTTCAAATTCTGGCCAAGTCAAGCCACAACGACCAACAAATTTTATTTGTTTGTTGGTACATTAGTTGTTTAAGCTGGGGAAATTTCAATCGTGGACAATTGGTCTTCCTCATTCCACTGCTCCTTGCCCTATCCTAATAATGCCGAGCGTCTGGCTAGGAAGCGACAAGTATCAATTTTTAAGTCATTGGTTTGACTCGACCAGGGTTCAAACCCACAACCTCACGATCTACCAAACACGGGATACGGACGCTCTAACTCATTCGGCCATCCCGTCTGGTTATACTTGGTGGTTCCTAGCTAGGCGCTCGGCATTAATAGGATAGGGCAAGGACTGGTTGGTGGATCAGTGTCAGGATAATGTTTCTTGAGTGGGATATCGGGTCATGGTGCTGGTGGCCTGGTCTCCCAGTGGGGCAGCACTGTAAAGTCGTCATGGGTGCGCACTGTCACAAGTCGGTACCCGTCCTGATATGACCTTAGATGTTGCCAGGATGTAAGACTCCAACAAACATTCCATGGAAGAGGAGGAATGGAAGAGGGGGAATGGGAGAGGAGGGAATGGAAGAGAGGGAATGGGAGAGGGGGGAATGGAAGAGGAATGGAAGAGGGGGAATGGAAGAGGGGGAATGGAAGAGAGGGAATGGAACAGGAGGGAATGGAAGGGAGGGAATGGAAGAGAGGGAATGGAAGAGAGGGGAATGGAAGAGGAGGGTATGGAAGGGGAGGGAATGGAAGAGAGGGAAGGGAAGAGAGGGGAATGGAAGAGGGGGAATGGAAGAGAGGGAATGGAACAGGAGGGAATGGAAGGGATGGATTGGAAGAGAGGGAATGGAAGAGAGGGAAGGGAAGAGAAGGGAGATACTTTTTTGGGGGGTTTCCCCCACGCGTCGACACACGTTGGCCGCTCGCTAATAACATGCTACTAACACGCCGAAAAGTTGGACGTGTCTCGATGTGTTGAAATTATTTTGCGCCCTGCCGGCGCGTCGGTGAGAAGCGTCGTAATGTGACAGCACCATTATTAACTCATTTCTGGTAGACATCTGCCTGGTTCTAATCCGCCATGATTGGTGTTGCCACCGCTGATGCCCCCCCCCATGCGAATCCATTGAACATGCCGCTGATGTCACTTCCCGTAGCGATATCACCGCCTCCAGCATTTCTCACTAAGACACCACGCCATCAACGCCTCTCACCTTTTCTTGGGTGCCCACCCAGACCTACACTCACAGGACATTCCATTCGGTAGGGTTGACATTTGACCTGAATTGTAATCTCCAACAACTTACTCGCTAAATAAAATTCCCATACAATGTAATCCCTTTGTAAAAATATACGGTCTTTCAGTCGTGATAGACGAGCTTGGAATCATATCAATATCTTGGGCGACAGAGTTGGAGACCATTGTTATGTAATAGCGATGCAATGTGTGCCCACTCGCTGTGTGACATATAAATAACTGTGTGGAAATGTTATGGCGCATGGTGACTGGGATTGCGGTATGATGTCCGGATATTAAGATAAGGTTATTAATGATAGAAATGTTCCCTCCATGCACCAGCAAGAGTGGAAATGGAGGAGGAGCATATATTAATGTTTATTGTAACTGTATGGCGACTACTTTTTACCACGGGACCGCTGGGTAAGCACACCCAGCCATTGTGCACCGGGGCTTGAGTGACAGGTGCCCCTCTAGGGCGCCACCCCTCCCAGGTTGCAGAGGTGTCTGATTGGCTGGCTGTGTGAGCCCACTCACCCTTGTACTCCTTGCACTTGTGAGGCAGACACTCTCACTCTAGAGATACCAAAAGAAGCAGTTCACCATGGAGCTGTGTGTAACACCCATAGGACTTACGTTCAATGGGCTGTAGGCACTGAATTAGACTGAACCAGCCGGAACCATGTGGGTCTGTGTAGCAGGTTGTAAGTGAGTCACGGTGGCAGGTCACTAGTAGGTGAACAAGAGTCGGAGCAATAAAGCTCAACCTTATCACTGTCAATCTTGCTTGACTTTTCTTCCTTTTCTTGCTTATGAGTTGTGTTTGGGTATTTAGTGGGGGGAGACTGGCAGACAGTTGCCGGGATCCGGGATAGTAGTGAGTATGAAGATGACTAACTGAGATGGCCAGCAGTTATTCTTCACCTTGTTTTTGTTGTTGTTTTTTTTGTTGGTAAATATGTTTATTCTGCTGAATAAGTCTTTTGTCAGTGCCGAAGCACTGGTCTTGCGATGTGAATTAGGCCAGGGTTGCCAACATGAACATGAACCACCGGAACATCTTAACAGATGTGACGTTCTCTGTGGCGGAGTGGTTAGAGTGTCTGACTTTTTTCTAGGTCAGACTCCTAATCTGAGGGTTGGCGGTTCGATTCCCTATGCCCCCAGCTCTGCCAATTTGGATTTCCACCGCTGTGTATAACTTACAGCGTCATCAAAGGCCGGTTGCTCTCATACCATGTCTATATGGTGTGGGAGGTTAAAAATCCCTTGGGTCGGTAAAAGTGTAGGCTTGGGCTTTCTATCGACAGCAGTGGAATGAGGAAGACCAGTCGTCTATGAAATTTCCCCTGCTTAAACAACTAATGGACCCAAAAAAACAACAACAAAAATAGTCAGGAGTCTGGGGGTACACCCACAGAACAAATTCAAAATCTTACATGCTTTGTGGTGCATTTTGAAAACAACTTTGCGTGAGGTTTATCTAAGATTACTATATTAATGGTATTACAGGGTTGCCAACATTGAACAATTCAGCCTCGGTGCTGAATAAAAGATATTATTCAACGGGAATATTATTTTTGTTTAAAGAAAATCAAACCCCCAAAAACCCTGGAAGGTGATGCTGCTTTTGTTGGCTGTTGTTTTATGTCATAGAAACATCTAAGGTCAGGCATAAGGTGACGATGGGGGATTTAAAATATCGTACACTTTACCGGGAAACCGTAAGGGTTGGCAACCCTGCTAGGCGCATGTCCTAGTTGCCTGCTCGACTTCCGGTTCCTGGTGGACATTTGAGTCTTGGTAAAGCTGCGCCAGCGTCTAATCACTGCCGGCAGCGTGGTGCTCGGCTGAAAGGCAACGATTACTCTTCGTCTCCTTTCGCTAGAGGTGGACTTAATGAAAGTAGTCCCGGAAGGGGGAGGTGCCTGGGGGGGCGGGGTGAGGGGTGATGGTGAGGAGTGAGGGTGAGGGAGGGCAGTGGCAGGGGAGGGGGAGAGGGAGGGGGAGGGGAGGATGGAGGCGGTAGGTGCAGGAGGGGATGGGGAGGCGGGAGAGGGGAGGGTGAGGGGGTGAGGGGAGGGGTGAGGGGTGAGGGGAGGGAGGAGGGGCAGGGGGGAGAGGGAGGGGGAGGGAGGGTGGGGGAGTAGGGTGCAGGAGGGGATGGGGGAGGCGGGAGGGGGGAGGGGAGGGGAAGGGAGTAGTGGAGGAGGGAGAGGATGGTGGGGGGAGGGGGGAGGGCGAGGGGTGAGGTTAAGGGTGAGGGGTGAGCGGTGAGGGGCAGGGAAGGGGGAGGGGAGGGGGAGGGGAGGGTGGAGGGAGTAGGTGGAGGAGGGGATGGGGGAGGCGGGAGGGGCGAGGGGAGGGGAAGGGAAGGGGGAGGGAGTAGGTGGAGGAGGGGATGCGGAGGCGGGAGGAGGAGGGGTGAGGGGAGTGGGGAGGGGTGAGGGGAGGGGGAGGGGGGAGGGGAGGGGAGGGAGGAGGGAATGGGGTGGTGTATGTAGGGGTGTGTGGTGGGGGGGGTTGTATGTATAGTAGCAGTAGGAAGTTTGTTATTTGTTATATATGTTGTGATGATTTGGGGGTAGCAACCTAGTATAACAATACCTCAGGGAGTTTGACGCCCCTGCCCTGCAGAGTTGTAAACCACTGCCTTGTGGTACAGGTTCTTGACAGAACCGAAGGCTAAGGGAGCAAACCCTGAACAGAAAACCATGTCACTGTGGCAGCATTAAGGGTGGTTGATGTATGGAACTCCCAACATCTCCCGACCAGCCACTGCAGCGACAAATAGTTGTGCGCCTGTCTTGACATGTTCTTGCCGGTGTAAAACCTCTATTTGCTCCCGAGAGAGTGTCGCTGGTAACTTGCAAAAGCCAGCAGCACTTCAACACTTTTGCAGGCAGCTGTCATGAAATGAGAGAGCGAAATGGAGAGCGGCAGTCAAGTAATGATAGCAGTCTTTTTCGCATCACGACCGACAGCATGATGATGATGATGACGATTTGGGAGTGGGTATGCGTCCCAGCGAGCTTGACGGTCACCATATTGGCGCCCCTAATCTACTCCACCTTAGCACGGGCATTGAGGTTCGTAGTAATTGTGTTCATTTCCCCGTTGAGGGTGCCATTTGTGACACTTCTGAGTTGCGTTGTTACCCAGGTGCCGGTGTGGCGGTTTCATCCGTGCGCCAGTTTCAGTCGTGCGCATAGACTCAAACTCAAGGCATTGTCAATGGTCATGAGCAATCTTCATACAGAAAATACAGAAAAAGTGAAATATCTCTAAAACCACACCACCTATTAACAAATCGCTTCGTACACATATAGAAAACATGTTTACCAAAAAGATTATATTAAATTTATAAGGTTAGGGTGCTTGATTTCTATTAATTTTGAATAAAACTAATGTTTTGCACTGCGTGTACCGTCAAACTCAAGGCATTGTCAATGGTGGTGATCAATCTTCATACAGAAAATCCAGGAAAAGTGAAATATCTCTAAAATCACACCACCTAGAAACAAATCGCTTGGTACACATATAAAAAACATCTTTACTAAAAACATTATATTAAATTTATAAGGTTAGTGACTCACGACCATTGACAATGTCTTGAGTTTGTGTCTATGCACACGGCTGAAACTGACAGTGAGCTGAAACCGCCACACCGGACCCAGGTACGCACGCCTCCTCCAGTCACGAGGTGGGGGGTGGGGGTGAGGTGGGGGGGGGGAGTGTGATTGTTCACCCCCTACATGCCAACTCCGGAACACCCCGCTCCGCTGTGATTGGGAGGCTATTAACAGGGATTGGTTGAGTGTCAAGGTCTGCAGGCTTGGCCTGCCTGTAGTGGACTCCCACACCGACACCGACGAGAGCGTCGAGTTTAGCGTCATGACTGCATGTTTTGACGTAGATAAAAGATTCACCCGGTACTTGTAGTACACGGGTGAACGACAACGTATTGTAAATACGGGCGAAAATAGCTTTAGTATGGAACAGGAAGTAAAATACTGAGGCAATCGAATAGACGTAGAATATGTCACCGCAAAAGCCTATGGCGTAAAGAGTTGTTCTGTGCTTCCCAAAATTAATTTTGCATGGTTGCAAATATCTAAAAAGTTAGCTTTTAAAAATAAAAGTTACCGCAGACGAAAGTAAGGTACATTATAACGATCAACCTGATATATTTATCTCAGAAAAAGACAGAAACTGAAAACCATCGGACTATGCCAACTTTAACGCAGCATGTCACCTGCCCTTAGATGGGTTGTTAGTTTGTTGTTGTTTTACATCCTAGCAACATCTAAGGATGCTGTAACAAACCACAATGGGATGGGATCCTCTCCCGCAGGCCTATATGTCATCAGCATAGATGTACATAGTAGGCTAAGTTATCATATACAGGTTAGGAAAAAACTTGAAAATTAAAAAAATAACTAATATAGAAACTACTAACACCCAAAACCGCAAAGGTTGGCCCAAGAAAGATCAGGTAAACACTCCTGAGTGCAGGACCAGACCAATCCAGTATCACAGCTGTCCAGCGTTGAAAACAAGCACCCTCACGGGGGCTTATACGTTATGGGCAGAATAAAAAAACTTGTCACAAAAAAAAAAAGGTCATATCAGGACGGGTACCTACAGACTTGGGACAGTGCGCACTCATGGTGACTTTATAGTGCTATCCTACTGGGAAACCATGACATAATCTGACAATATCCCACTCAGTCACATTATCCTGACACTGAGCCAACCAGTGCCCTTATATGGGTGAGCCTCCGTAAGCATAGCCAACATGCCAAGTTACTGCCCGAGTTAGCTACGTCACAAGAGAAATGGGTCGGCCACTGGCTGGATCATCATATTCACAAACCAGACGGGATGGCTGAATGAGTTGAGCATCCATCTCCCGCGTTGGTAGATCGTGGGACCCAGGTCGAGTCAAACCTATAACTTAACGATTTATGCTTGTCACTTCCTAGCCAGGCGCTCAGCTTTAATAGGATAGGGCAAGGACTGGTTGGGTCAGTATCAGGATAATGTGTCTGAATGGGATATTGGGTCATGGTGCCGGCATTATGCCTGGTTTCCCAGTGGGGCAGCACTATGAAATCGCCATGAGTGCACACGGTCACAAGTCGGTAGGTACCCGTCCTGATATGACCTTAGATGTTGGCAGGATGTAAAACTCCAACAACCACCCATCCAACCTAATGCATAGTCAACATGCCAAGTTATTGCCCGGATCAGCCATGGCACAAGAGAAATGGCTCAGCTACTGGCGGGATCATCATACTCGCAAACCAATGGGGGAGAGTCGCGTAGCCTGGGTTAAGGCAGGGCTATATAAATGGCGGGATTTGGTGGCGCGCTAGGGGTCATCCAAAGTTTTCAACATTTTCACAGTCGTACAAGCATACGTGTGCAAAGGGGTGGGGGGCGGTGTCAGTCAAGTAAGACTTTTATTGCATAATAAAATGTTGCTATTTCTCCCAGTGGGGCAGCACTATGAAATCGCCATGAATGCTCACTGTCACAAGTCGGTAGGTACCCATTCTGATATGACCTTAGATGTTGGCAGGACGTAAAACTCCAACAAGCAACCAACCTAAAGCATAGCCAACATGACAAGTTATTGCCCGGATCAGCCATGGCACAAGAGAAATGGCTCAGCTACTGGCGGGATCATCATACTCGCAAACCAACGGGGTAGAGTGGCGTAGCTTGGGTTAACGCAGGGCTATATAAATGGCGGGATTTGGTGGCGTGCTAGGGGTCATCCAAAGTTTTCAACATTTTTACAGTTGTACAATGGATACGCATGCAAAGGGGGGGGGGGGCGGTGTCAGTCAAGTACAACTTTCATCGCTTAATGAAATTTTAAAATCTTTCTGCGATTTTGTTTTGTTATTTTGTTGTTGTAAATTAGTTGATTAAGCAGGAGAAATTTCAATCGCAGACAATAGGTTTTCCTCATTCCACTGCTCCTTGCTCTAACCTGGTAATGCCGAACGCCAGGTTAGGTAGCGACAAGTATAAATAAATAATGAATTGGCTAGTCCAGCGATTGGTTAGCTCAGAATCAGGATAATGTAACGAAGTGGGAAATCGGTGATGGTGTCAACAGCCTTGTCTCCTAGGTGGGCAGCACTATAAAGTCACCACTAGTGCGCACTATCACACGTCAGTACACGCCCTGATCTGACCTTAGATGTTGCTAGGACCTAAAACTCCAACAAGCAAACTAACAACAATGCTTTCTGCAGATTATTGTTTGTTTGTTGTTGTTTTACGTCCTAGGAACATCTAAGGTCATATTTGGCTAACCATACAACACAACCATCCCACCTAGTCGCAGTCCTGAAGGGTCGAGGGGTGTTCTGGCACACTGGTGTACTATCTAAGGACAGGGCTAAGGATGCTGTAACAAACCACAATGCGATGGTATTTGGTGTTGTTTGGTGTGTTGTGGTGTGTGGTGGTATCCTCTCCCGCAGGCCTGTATGTCATCTGCGTAGATGTACATAGTAGGCTAAGTTATCATATACAGGTTAGGAGAAAACTTTGAAAATTCAAAAAAACTAATATAGAAACTGCTAACACCCAAAACCGCAAAGGTTGGCCTGAGAAAGATCAGGTAAAGACTCCTGAGTGTGGGACCAGCCCAATCCAGTATCACGGGAGCTTATGCAGTATGGGCAGAATAAAAAAACTTGTCACGAAAAAAAAATATATATATAAATTGGGCTACGACATAGGAGACAATAAAGAGCCAAGACGAGGAGTGGTGGAAGCCTACCTTTATTTACCGAGGCCCATCTGGCTGAGCAATAAACCGCCCTACCTACAGAAAAAGTTAAAATTGGCGCCGATGTGAGTCTTACAAGCTCTGACTGGCATCTGGCGAAATGGTGGTGGCGCCAGGATAGCGCAGCGGGAACCGGCCCGCAGCAAATAGCACAATAAATATATATCGTTATTAATAAATAGCCGCATTAAATGCAAGGATCCTAAACCCATATAGGATAGAAGCTCCGCCCCTTTATATTCATAGTAATAAATTATATATCACATATCAGGACGGGCTTTCTGCAAATGTAAGGTTGTGACAAGTAACTGTAAATGTAATTAAAACTGTATAGTCAAATGAAAACGTCAAATTTCCAAAATTAATATAATTATCTAGATATAATTATCTAGATTTGTCGCCACATCGAAGGGAATAAATACAGAGGCAATTAAATAGAACTTGTGACTTATCGAAGGATGATGAAAATATCATGGACAAAGAAGATCACCAACAAAGAAGTTCTCAGAAAAATTAAAAATAAGAAAAGCTTGTTTGCCACTATACAGACAAAGAAACTTATTTATTTTGGCCCATCATTCGTCAGAGTTCATACCGTACATTGTTGGAAGGGAAGGTGAATGGCAGCAGAGGGAGAGGGAGACCAAGCACATCATGGTTTACAAATATTTCACAGTGGACAGGCTTGAATTATTCACAGTCTATCAGAACAGCACAGCATCGGGACAAATGGAGAACCATTGCATCCAACCCTCGACTAGATTGATTGATTGACTGCAAAAACCTATGGAGTCAGACTTTTGGCATGCTTGCCAAAATTAGTTTTGTATGCTTACGCTTCAAATATCTCCAAAGTTAGCCATTTTAAATCCAATTCACTTCAAGGCAATCTCTTCAGTAGGTTGATTTGTTGTTGGAGTTTTACGTCCTGGCAACATCTACGGTCATATCAGGACGGGGAGTAGGTTATAACAATCAACCTAATCTATTTATCTCAGACAATGACAGAAACTCAAAACCATCAGACTATGCAACTTTAATATAACAAATTGGATTTGGTCAAACCGGGATCGAACCCATTGACCTCCCGAGTGAGACGTGGACGCCCTGCCAACTCGGCTACCCCTTCCCGTCTGTAGATAAAGGATTCAGCTGGTACTCGCAGTACATGGGTGAATACCAACCCTATATAAAAACGGTCAAAAAAGCGGGTTAAAGAAATGAGAGCCTACTTTCACAATCTAAGAAGCAATATTTATTCTTTACATATGTCTTATTGATAGCCCGCTACCTTTGAGTTGAAAAATATAATATAATATCTAGTTTAATAAGATTTAAAAGTGAAATCGACGGCGTTCTCTGGCCGCCATCTTGTCTTTTTGCATTCTCTCCCATTTCACCAACTCTGTGCCTATATGAGTAGCCATTTGATACTGGAGCCGCAGTTTCTAGTTCAGGTTCCATACTAAACCTATTTTCGACCGTATTTACTCTATGTTGTCCTTCACCCGTGTACAACAAGTACCGGGTGAATCCTTTATCTACACGAGATCATGATGCTTTAATTAGGTTGATTTGTTGTTGGAGTTTTAAGTCCTGGAAACATCTAAGGTAATATCAGGACGGGAACCGATTTGTGACAGTGCGCACTTTATACTGTGTTGACCCACTGGGAGACCGGGCCACTGGCACCATGGCCTGATATCCCACTCAGTCACATTATCCTGACCCTGAGCCGACCAGTCCTAGCCCTATCCTAATAATGATCTATAACACTGACAGAACATTTATTTTGGTCCACATCTTGTTCATGTATCTATTGCTATCTCCAATGCTCCAATTCTCTGTGGCAGAGTGGTTAGAGTGTCTGACTTTTTTCTAGGTCAGACTCCTAATCTGAGGGTCGGCGGTTCAATTCCCCGTGCCCCCAGCTCTGCCAATTTGGATTTCCACCGCTGTGTATAACTTACAGCGTCATCAAAGGCCGGTTGCTCTCATACCATGTCTATGTGGTGTGGGAGGTTAAAAATCCCTTGGGTCAGTAAAAGTGTAGGCTCAGGCTTTCTATCGACCAGCAGTGGAATGAGGAAGACCAGTCGTCTATGACTGAAATTTCCCCTGCTTAAACAACTAATGGACCAAAAAAAACAACAACAAAAATCTAAATTAGGTTGCTATGGCAACATGCCAGTAACTAGGGCAACACACCATGCTAAGACAGCAGAAGTCGTATTGTCTTCCATTATGTTTACCGTGGTGAAGTCACAGCCTTGGTGAGCTTGTGAGCCACGACGGCATGCCAACTGCCCTCATAGCCGTCCATCCATCGCTCAGTCGCGATGTGATTCTGATGATGACAGACTCACATAGCGATTTGTTAGCCATGTGCCTGCTTCCCGCCCATCCCCTAGCGCTGTAATTAGGACAGTTAGCTTTGATAACCCGCTATATCGCTCACTTACAATAAATCATTGAATGGCATCATTATCTGCTTTGCGACAGCCTCTCGCCAAGCAAGGTGTGAGATAACTTATCGCAGCCACTCAGCTAACTGCGAACTACTCCATCACTTCCGGTTCCGGGGACCCAACATTGGGTGTCATTCATCTGCTGTTGGAGTTGGTGGGTTGTTTGGATGTTACTTCCGTCCTAGCAACATCTAAAGTCATATCAGCATGGGTACTGTCATGGGGGTGATGAAAATGGGAAATACTGTGCCTAGAGCGGGACTCGAACCCACATCTCTTTGCATTCCGGGCCAGTGTGCTAACCATTACACCACCTAGGCTCCCTGATATCAACACACTCCCCACGCCTACCTGTCTATGTGGTTACTTGCCTGAGAGGTCAGTGCAGACCACTACACTACCAACAGACTTGTGACATTGTACACTCATGGTCACTTTATAGTGCTGCCCCCACTGGGAAATCAGGCCTACTGCCAGCACCATGACCCAATCTCCCTCTCAGCCATATTATCCTGATACTGTGCAAACCAGTCCTGGCCCTATCCTATTAATGCCGACTGCCAGGCTAGGAAGCGACAAGTATCAATTTTGTAAGTCATTGGTTTGACTCGACCGGGAACCGAATTTCTCAATCTTCCTCACGGGGGAGGCCTGCGCTCTACCAATTCAAATCTATGACTTACAAAATTGATACTCTGGTATTACCTAGCCTGGCGTGCAGCATTAATAGGATAGGGCAAAGACTGGTTAGCTCAGGGTCAGGATACCCATCCTAATATGACCTTAGATGTTGCTAGCAGGCAACACAAGAAGAAGCAAACATCAATATGCAGACTGAGGCTCGGTAGTGATAAGAATACATTTTTAAATCATTGCTTTGACTCAGTCAAGATTTGAACCCCAAAACCTGCCAAAACAGGAAGTGGGTGGTCAACTCATGCGGAAATCCTGTAGAGAAAGATATGTATCTAAGGGTTTCGTTCCAACTACATCACGATTATTCCCAACCAGCAATCTTAAAGAAACAAGTGCCAACAAAATCCTCTCTACTCTTGGCAGGGTGAATTATATTTTTAGTGAGAGCGCACAACAAAATATTAATTTCACAAAAGAAGAGGGCGTGATTGCTGGTGCCATCATAATTAACTGCTCTTACGGGCAATTAACGCAGGGCTCCAGGGCGCGGAAAGCTAATAACAAGGAGCCGCAAGAAAATTGGCGGTCTGGTTTGCGCTTAGCAAACAAACACGTTGTTGGAAGAGACCCCGCTCAATATCACCATCTCCTGCTGGCTGCATCTCTGTCTGTCTAACCCAGACACAGATTGCAGCCTCCTCCGCTCTTTCGCAAGTGCCAATAAGATGCCATGTTACAACTGCTTTGTGAAAATAAAGATCAAATTAAAACCTGAGTCAAAGTAAAGCGGCTTGGGGGAAGAAAAACTTTCTCCTTGATAGAGCGGCAGACATATGGAATAGGCTTCGACCCAAAATAGCCGAAGCTCCGTAATAAACAGTGCATTGAAAAATAGACTTGATAAATTTTTGACTCAGTATCGGTATAGTCAGTCCTCGACGCATGACCACTATAATTATGAGAGGTCATATATTGACAGGCCGAGTCTGTTAACAGGCTATTATGCCTAAATATATAAACAGAAGATGTGGCACCAAAAACACCCAACAAAAACCAAACTAACATAACTACTAACAGCTAAGATCACAAGGCGGACCACATTGAGACTATTGCTGTTCAGCGATGAAAACAAGCCGTGATGCGACTTACTCATTATGCACGGGGTAAATAAACCATCACCAGAAAGGAAAATAAGAAGATGATAAGTATAGGTATAAGTATAAAGCCTTTAACAAATGTATACTTGCCTAGTCTGTTGTTGTTGGCAAAACATTGTATTTAATACATAACGTATGTTGTTAAAACTTGGGCACTTGTCTTCTAGCCATGTGACAATACAGTTATTTGCAAAGTGTACATATACTGTATATGTCCAAATAGAATCATGCTACCCAATAGAAGCACCCCCCTATTTCAAGATTGAAAGCACGCACAAATTTACGATCATATTCAGACTGAATGCACATAAAATATGACAATCCCACTTTATTTCAGAGGCGCGATAAAAACAAATAAAAATTGACGATTATATTCAGACTGAATGCACATCAAATAAGACAATCCCACTTTATTTCAGAGGCGTGACAAAAAACAAATACATATTTACGATCATATTCAGACTGAATGCACATCAAATAAGACAATCCCACTTTATTTCAGAGGCATGACAAAAACAAATAAAAATTTACGATCATATTCAGACTGAATGCACATAAAATAAGACAATCCCACTTTATTTCAGAGGCACGGCAAAAACAAATCCATGAAATTCTTTAACTTTGAATAGACGCGCATCCATGTGTCTGCACTCGCGCAGTGCACATCTATTGGGACATATACATTAGTCTAATATTTCCACCAGGCGCTTTTCAGGTTTATGTTTCTGTGCCTACCTGACTAACTGTGCTTGTATTTCCCAACAGGTGAGTCCCAGGTGGCCCGTCTCCATGGCAACCGCAGGTAGAGCACAAGGTTATGACATATAATGCCAGTATTGCATAGTCACCTAAAATAGCTAAGTTTAGAAATGTAGAAAAATAAGAGATTAATTAATGCTGCAAAATCCGAGGCACACGCCACATTTTCTGAATAAAAAAACACAGTTTAGAAATGTTTGACTCGACCGGGAACCGAACCCCCTCAAGAAAGTGACTGAGGGGCTACTTTATTACACAAGTTAGACAGGATATAAAGGGGCTGTCACATTAGGGTTTTTTGCGGGAGCGTATGGCGGCGTAGGCGCGTTACGTCATATACGTCGGCATACGCCACCATACACCGCCATACGCTACGCATACGCTACGCATATGCTACGCATAGGCCGTCATGTGCCGGCCTATGCTGGCATATGCCGTTGTACGCCGCCATACGCTTTCTCCCGTCCGTCCGTCCAAATTTGTTTGTGCATGCTAAAAAAATCTCGACCTATGGGAGCATATGGTTCATACGCTACTCATACGCCGGTGTACGCTCCTCGTACGCCGGTGTACGCTCCTCGTATGCTAGGGGTGCGCCGGGGTAGGTTACGCATACGCTCAACTTGCGTCACCGGCGTATCTCTAGCGTATGTAGCGTACGCATAACCTATGAGTTACGTATGGGAGCGTACTCCTAGCGTATGCACAGCGTATGCACAGCATATTCCAAGCATATGCCATAGGTCTCGACATCGATCTTGACTCATACGCTACTCATACGCTCATACGCTATGCATACGCTATGCATACGCTATGCATACACTACGCATAGGTTCCATATGCCAATCAAAACCGTCAAAAAATGTCACAGTACGCTCTCATACGCTCCTCATACACTCCTTGTACGCTCCTCATAGGTTCCACATACGCTCAAAACCACCCGAGAGGTCACCAAAGGTCATGATAGGCCGGCACGCGTAGCTTTTACGTAGGTTTTCAATACGCTTCCGCCATACGGCATAATGTGACAGGGCCATTATCTCACGCCAGTCCCTTAATGCCGTTTTTTGCCGGTAGGGCGCTGGTGGGCAGGGTTTGCATTCAGATGGGATTTCTGCGCGATCTGCGCGACTTCCGGTGGTAAAGGCAGCCACTTCCGGTCTGAGGGCAAAGGAAATGTGGGACGTAAAACATAGTCGGTGCCCTCCGCTAGGACGAGGCGTCTTAAATAAGGGGTTATTATAATTGGAGACTAATTAGGACATAATTAAGTCATCCTGTAATAGGGCAGGCGGCCGGGTGGGGGAGAGGGCTGTGTGTGTGTGGATGTGTGGCTGTGTATGTGGGTGGGGGTGAGGGTGGGTGAGTGTGGTGTGGGATGTGTGTAGTGTGTGTGCTGTGTGAGTGTGATGTTGGTGTGGTGTGTGGTGTGTGGTGTGTGGTGTGTGGTGTGTGGTGTGGTGTGTGGTGTGTGGTGGGTGGTATATGGTGTGTGGTGTGTGGTGTGTGGTGTGGGGTGTGTGGGTGTGATGTTGGTGTGGGGTGTGTGGGGTGTGTTGTGTGCATAGTGTGTGGTGGGTGTGGTGTGTGGTGTGTGGTGTGTGGTGTGGTGTGTGTTGTATGTGGGGTGTGTGGGTGTGATGTTGGTGTGGGGTGTGTGGGGTGTGGGGTGTGCATAGTGTGTGGTGTGTGTGGTAAGTGTGGTGTGTGATGTGTGTGGTGTGTGTGGTGGGTGTGGTGTGTGTATGTGTGGCTGTGTATGTGAGTGGGGGTGAGGGTGGGTGAGTGTGGTGTGGGA
>CM059202.1:1530722-1630709 GCA_030323885.1 Branchipolynoe longqiensis
TCCCCGGATCATTGTTAATGCCGTGGGCCATGCGTGCCAGTAACTAGCTGAATGCGGCTCAGTATTGTAACGTGGGTAAAATATTCTGCCAAGCAGTTTCCAGTAGCCGAACAACGCTGAGGCGACTGATTAATGATGAATGTGTCGAATAGTTGTGAACTTTGAGGTTGCTGTGGTCCATTAATTAGAATACACACAGGTGAGTGTTGGTGCTAATGGACTTCTCGCCTCACCTGCCAGTGGATTTACCTGTGTGGGGGTGGGGGGTGGGCGTGTTGGGGTAGATGTGGAGGTGTGGTAAGAGGGGTGGTGAGAAAGGAGGTGGGGAGTTGTTATCAACCCACTTCCGGCTAGACCATACTGCACTGGAAGAGCGTGCACCTCCCTGGAGAACTGCACATAACAAATTGAGTACAAGCTGGGAAGCACCGCAGATCAGTCAGTAGGAGACTGACCAGGAATGAGAGAAGGAGACAACAGAGGTCAGCGAACATCGACTTTGATCTTGAGGATGTTATCTACCAGGGATGACGTCACTCCTGTATGTTGGGGCTCAGGAGGTTGAGGTCATGTGATGACTTCCGGTCACGATGACGCGATAACTGCAAATAGAAAGAAAACATTCATTGGGATTATATAGTGTAAACAAAAATAAAATATTCATCGGGGTTATGTAATGCAAATGAAAAGAAGACATTCGTCAAGATTACATAATGCAAATGGGAATAAAACTTCCATCGAGATTATATAAATATGTCGTGGGGGTGATGAAAATGGGAAATATTGCACCTAGAGCGGGACTCGAACCCACATCTCTTTGCATTCCGGGCCAGTATGCTGGCCTGTGCTGGCCATTACACCACCTAGGCTCCCTGATATCACCACACTACCCACGCCTACCTGTCTATGCAGCTCCTTGCCTGAGAGGTCAGTGCAGACTACTACACTCGTCCCCCTGGAATTGTAAGTCTTTTAATGCTTACAATTACATACATACAGGCAATGCACTTACACATACATACACAGGGTAGGTTCTACAACTATACAGCGCATAGCTTGTACAGGATTCTGGTCATGGGCCCCAGTGTCGTGGGGGTAAAGAAAACGGGAAATATTGCGCCTAGAGTGGGACTCAAACCCACATCTCTTTGCATTCTGGGCCAGTGTGCTAACCATTACACCACCTAGGCTCCCTGATATCGCCATACTACCCACGACTACATATCTATGTGGTTACTTGCCTGAGAGGTCAGTGCAGACTACTACACATATAATGTAAAGAAAAAGAAAGCATTCATCGAGATTACATAATGTAAATAAAAAGAAAATACTCATTGAGACTATATAATGTGTACAAAAAGAAGACATTCGAGATCACATAATGTGAATGGAAATAAAACATTCATCTAGATTATATATTGTAAATGAAAAGAAATTATTAATTGAGGTTATATAATGTAAATGAAAATAAAATAATTAATTGAGATTACGTAATGTAAATAAAAAGAAAACATTCATCAGCATTAAATAAAGTAAATGAAAAGAAATTATTAATTGAGGTTATATAATGTAAATGAAAATAAAATATGAATTTAGATTATATAATGTAAATAAAAAGGAATTATATATAGAGATTATAGAATGTAAATGAAAATAAAAATAATTAATTGAGATTACATAATGTAAATAAAAAGAAAACACTCATCAGCATTAAATAAAGTAAATGAAAAGAAATTATTAATTGAGGTTATATAATGTAAATGAAAATGAAATATGCATTTAGATTATATAATGTAAATAAAAAGGAATTATATATAGAGATTATAGAATGTAAATGAAAATAAAATAATTAATTGAGATTACATAATGTAAATAAAAAGAAAACACCCATCAGCATTAAATAAAGTAAATGAAAAGAAATTATTAATTGAGGTTATATAATGTAAATGAAAATGAAATATGCATTTAGATTATATAATGTAAATAAAAAGGAATTATATATAGAGATTATAGAATGTAAATGAAAATAAAATAATTAATTGAGATTACATGATGTAAATAAAAAGAAAACATTCGTCAAAATTACATAATGTAAATAGAAATAAAACTTCAATCGAGATTATATAAATACAATGTAAATAAAACGAAAACATTCATCCGGATTAAATAATGTAAATGAAAAGAAATTATTTATTGAGATTATACAATGTAAATGAAAAGACAAGATTCATTGACTTGATATAATACACATATAAAGAAAATATTCATTGAGATCATATGATGCAAATAAAAAGAAAATATTCATTAACTTTATATAGTGCAACTAAAAAGGAATCCCCCCCCCCTTCCTCCTCCTGTCCACCCCTCCATCTCCCCCCCCCTACATCTCCCCCCACATCCCCCCCTAATCTCCCCCTCCCGTCTCCCCTCCCTCCCTCGTTCCCTTCCCTCCCCTTTCGCCCCCCTCCTATCCCCTCTCTACCTCCCTCCTCTGCCAACTATTCCCTCTGCCCTCCCTTGCCCTTCCCCCTCCGCTACCCTCCCCTCTCCCCCTCCCCTGCCTACCCTTCCCTCTCCCCTCCCCTTCCCCTCTCCTCTCTCTCCCTCCGTCCCCTTCCCCCTTCATTCCCATCTCCTCTCCCCCTTTCTCCCCTACCCTGCCCTACCATTCTCCTTCCCCTCCTCCCCTCACCTCTCCTCTTCCCCTCCCCTTCGCTCCCATCCCCTCCCATTCTCGGCTCCCCTTCTCCTCACCCCTGCCTACCATTCCTCCACTCGCTCCCCTCCCCTCCCTCTCTCCCCTACCTACCATCCTCCTCCGCTCGCTGGCCTCGCTGCCCTCCCCATCCCCTCGTTCCCCCTCCCCTCTCACTCTCCCTGCCTACCCTTCTGTTTTGCACTCCCTCTCTCCCCTCTCCCCTCCCCCCCCCTCCCCCCTCTCTCCCCCTCCCCTCCCCCTCCCTCCCCTCTCCCCGCCCCCTCCACCCGCCTCTCCCTTCCCCCTCTCCCCCGTTCCCTCCCCCCCTGCCCCTCCCCCTCGACCCTCCTCCCTCCAGTTCCCCTCCCCCCCCTCCCCATCCCTCCCCTCTCTCCCGCCCCCTCCACCCTCCTCTCCCTTCCCCCTCTCCCCCGTCCCCTCCTCCCCTCTACCCTCCCCCTCACACCCTCCCTCCACTCCCCTCCCCCCCCCCCCCCCTCCCCATCCCTCCCCTCTCCCGGACCCCTCCACCCGCCTCTCCCTTCCCCCTCTCCCCCGTCCCCTCCCCCCTCCCCTCCCCCTCACACCCTCCCTCCTCTCCCCCTCCCCTTCCCTACCCTCCCTTCCCTCTCCTCTCCCCCACTCCTTGCCCCTCCCATTTCCCCCTCTCCTCTACTCTCTTCCCCCCCTCCCCCTCCCCCCTACCCCCTCCCCGACTCGAGCCAATGACCCTGCCACCTTGCGGCTCGTGTTGACAGCAGAAGCCCTAACTCGACAGCTGCGGGTCACGTGACCGCTCTGGGTCACGTGACAGGCCCGAGGGCGGGTGGGAGTGGGCGCCTCTTCCTAACGAAATCACCCCCGACAACCAAAAGTCAATTTTAAAAAAATCGAATCAAACGAGATTTTGAACCGAAAATGTTGGCATGTTAAATGTGCATTGTTTTGTGTTCATTTATAATTACATGTGTATAATAGAGCAGTAGAGTGAGTGAGCATAAATGCCGCTGAGGCGTGGGTGAGCAGGTGGCGCCACGTGGGGAGATCAGGTGGTATTAGTAGATGACTTAATGAGAATAGAGGTAACCAGTTGATGACTTAGTGGCTGGGGAGTAGGTGTAGCTTCCGGCTTATTATACTCACATAATGGTGTATACAGCTTATATATATATATATATATATATATGTATATAAATTATAAGTATGTATATATGTATATATATGTATATATATATGCAAATATGTATGTATAAAGTTGGGCTACGGCAAGGAGAGAGACAAGAGGAGGTGATGGGTAGGAGACTTTATTTGCGTCAGGGGCAGCAAAATATAGGCTACCGGTAAAAAAAAAATTTAAAAAATTTCAAAGGCAGGAGAGAGACTGACTGCCCGGGCAAGTAGTGCCAAGAACACCCCGGTGGTGGCGTTGGGGTGGCCAGGAACGGGGCAAATGAGGGCAAGTCAGCGATTGGCTAATAATAGGAGAGGAATAATAATAATAATAATATCATAGATAATCATGTGAGAGCTCCGCCCCTTTTATATACGTATAATAAATTATACTTTCTATATGTCTGTAGATATCTAGATATAAATACATATATGTATGCATATTTATATATGTATATATATATATATGTACATAATTATGTATATATGTGCATATATATGTATATGTATGTATATATGTATATATTTATTTATATATGTATACATATACACATATATGCATACATATACACATATATGCATATCTACACATATGTGTATATAGACATATATGTAAATATGTGTAGATATGTATATATATATATATATATATATATATATGTCGTGGGGTGAAGGAAATGGCAAATAGTGCGCCTAGAGCGGGAATCGAACCCACATCTCTTGCATTCTGGGCCAGTGTGCTAACCATTACACCACCTAGGTTCCCTGATATCACCACACTACCCACACCTACCTGTCTATGCGGCTCCTTGCCTTTGCCTACTAGTAATACACTTACAATTTACATATGTCAACAATTGCTTAATAAGTGCACCAATATCAAGGTGAGATATGTAGAGTCAAATCTATTATTTTGGTTTTGAAAAGTTGATGCTTCATCAGACTATACAACTTTAAACAAGCAAACAAACAAAATAGTTTATGGGATGCATTCTACCAAAAGAAAACAATGTGTGTTGCATTGGTCGTAATGCGTAGCATTACGTTTGATGTGAGGGAAGGGAGAGACCCTCCCCCGCCGCTGCGGCGCTGCCTCCTCACCTCGGCCGAGCCCCGGCTCGCCGCCCCCCTGCTTCTGCCACTTCCTTTGTTCTGGCGCTCACGCCTCACCCGACCCCCGCTGCTCGCCACATCTCACCCTCCCCCGGGCCGTCAGCATTCGCACCTCACCGCCTCTCGCCCCTCCCTCTTCCCTTATAAGGCCGCCCGCCGCTCTCCTCTGGCATTCACCTTCCTGCCGTCTTCCGCTGTTCTTCATTTTCCTCCACCCACCCACCCAACTCTCATCTAACTTACTCACTCCCGAGGGTGGAGGGCTCCTCGGCACCCCCTCACTCCACTGACTTGCTCCGTATGAGCCTCTATGTCTCTCTTGGGAGCTCTTTACATTGACATTATTTACCACTGCATTTACCTTTATGTTTATCTACCTTTATTACCATTGTGCATATATGTCATTTTGCTACCTAAACATGGTTTCGCTGTCATTTTGTATGTATCTAACATGTTCCGCTGAGGCGTGTAATAAACGCGCCTTTCTTCCACCCCCGCCTTCTTTTCTTCCTTCTCGCGCATCACACAATCTGACGCCGATACTCCCCCTGGCGGGCCATCAGGGTACTAGCAGCCATAGGGTTCGGTGACACTGTTAGTACAACCTGCTACCGGAGAGACCTCGGCAAGTCTCGGCAAGTCTCGGCAAGTCTCGAGATCACGCTGCGAGATGGCAAGCCTGTAAATTAAAGCAGTCAGGCTGAGAGGGCTCTCCCGGCCGCTTGGGACCTGTGGGAGGACCTCTAGTGGCGACTCTGGGTACTACTACCCCACATCTGCCGGAAACCGGAAGTTGGGCGGTGAGGCGGGAAGGGCCATTTTGTCGTCTGCTTTGACTGAAATTCTGCAAGGTCATCTGCAGCTCAGACTATACGTAGAGTCCAAATAAGGTTTCCCCCCGAACCAGACGGGATGGCCGAATGAGTTAGAGCGCGCGTCTCCCGTGTTGGTAGATCGTGGGATCGTGGGGTCGAACCCTGGTCAAGTCAAACCAATGATTTAAAAATGTACACTTGTCGCTTCCAAGCCAGGCGGTCGGCATTATTAGGAGAGGGCAAGGACTGGTTGGCTCAGTGTCAGCATAATGTGACTGAGTGGGATATCAGATCATGGTGCTGGTGGCTTGGTCTCCCAGTGGGGCAGGACTATAAAGTCACCATGAGTGCGAACTGTCCCAAGTCTGTAGGTCCCAATCCTGATATGACATTAGATGTTGCCAGGATGTAAAACTCCACCAACCAACAGCCGATCAGTGCACGTTAACGTGATTCCCTTGAAAAATCTGAATATTATTATTAATATTAAACTGAATATATTATTGACTGAAAAATATAATATTGACTGAAAAGGGGTAGTCTGGATCAGAACAGGTGAGAATACTATCAAATTAATGTCGTCTGCTTTTGTTGGCAATTGCAGCTCTTCTGCTATCAAATACAAGTTTATCCTATCTCATCATGCTGTCGGTCGCGATGCGACAAAGACTGCTTTCATTACTTGACTGCCGCTCTCCATTTAGCTCTCTGCTGTGAGAGTTGCGTCCATGAGTCGGTCTTAATGTCTCTCAGTTTGATTGTATCCTTGAACCGGAGACGAGGGCGCCCTCTCTTTCTGTAACCAGAAGACAGTTGAGAGTAGAGGATCTGCCTTGGTAGCCTGTCTGATGACATCCTCATGAGGTGTCCAGTCCACCGGAGATTCTTTTTGATCAGAAGATCTTCCATAGAGGGCAGCTCCGTCCGCTCGAGTCCGTTTCTATATACGTAGGTGTATTTTCATTGAAAAGTATCAATACAGTAAATAAACAGGGTGCGTCCCTGATTAAATGTTAATGGCGGCTGTAAAGGATGCCGACTGAGTTAGAGCAGACGACATTTGTTTGTTTGTTGGAGTTTTACGTCCTGGCAACATCTAAGGTCATATCATGATGGTTACCGACTGACTTGTGACAGTGTGCACTGATGGTGACTTTATAGTGCTACCCCACTGGGAAGTCAGGCCTACTGCCAGCACCATGATCCAATATCCCACTCGGTCGCATTATCCTGACACTGAGCTAACCAGTCCTTGTCCTATCCTATTATTAAGTATTAATGTCAAGCACCAGACAAGGTAGTAACAAGTATCAATTTGATGAGAGTCATTGGCTTGACTCGACCGCTGGGAATCGAACTCCGGCTTATTATACTCGCATAATAGCTTATGCAATTTATATATCTATATATAGGTATGTAGTGTATCTATATATAAGTGTAGTAGTCGGCACTGACCTCTCAGGCAAGGAGCCGCATAACCAGGTAGGCATGGGTAGTGTGTTGATATCAGGGAGCCTAGGTGGTGTAATGTTTAGCACACTGGCCCGGAATGCAAAGAGTTGTGGGTTCGAGTCCCGCTCTAAGCACAATATTTCCCATTTTCATCACCCCCATGACATATGTATATAATTATATATACATATATGTATGTATATATATCTTAGCTTAGCTTATGGGGGGGGGTTGTGACCTTACGTCGGTTACCGGCTGCGAAAATGCAGCAATATAGAAAGGCCCCGATAAATCGGTCCAATCTTTGGTTGAAGATTAATCTTCAGGTGGGACGGTTGTAGCAGCTGGGGATGTCTTTACAAGATTCAAAATGGCGAAGCTTGGGGCGGCCCCGAATCACTCCGGTCCGGCGGTAGCAGGGCACTCGTATCCAGTAACAGCAGCAAAGGTTCAGGAGGAAGGGATGGGTAAAGGTGGGTCCAGCAGGTTCCAGCAACAAGAACAAAGTGAGAGAAACGATAAGGTACAGGGCCCCACCCACGCAAACAACTCCCTTGATCAGGGGGAGAAGTATGCCCGGGAGAAAAAAAAGGGAAGAGTATAGGAAAGAGAATTGAGGAGAGTTGAGTCAAAGGACCATGTCTATTTGCTCTGTGGTGACCAGCCGGCGAGCCAAAGACACGGACAGAGTAAGAGTAGAAAGTGAAATGCTGGCGGGCTTCCCCTCCTGGAACTCTTCTTTCAGACATTATCAAGGAGGAGCAAGGCCAGCGGAGAGGAGATAGAGAGAGGTGTGGACGAAGTGTGGTTCGGATAGCAAGTAATTATAAATGCATATATGTATGTATATATCTGTATATATGTAGATATAAATACAAAAGCCTGCGCTCTACCCATTCGGCGACCGTGCTAGGTCAGACGACATTTAGATAGTTAGTTCCGAAAGTCGCTGCTCTAACAATGGAAGCCCAGTCCATGGATATGTGTAGGTCTTATCGGGCGAACACTCTCTTGCCACATCATTGGTGAGTGTTGTAGTTAGCAAAACGCCCGCTAGGGGGACGATAGAGACCGGAAATGGACCCTTTGGGAGACATTCTAGAAGGAAGCAACTTCCGCCCGAAACCCTGTCGGGCCAATCTGCATAATGGTACGTGGTGTTATACGTATACTGTGTCTGACTGCTGCTTGTAGCTACGGGTGTGTCAAGGACTGCTAGAACTGTCGTCTGCTGTCAGTGAAAGTAGTCTGCTGTCAGTGAAAGTTGTCTGCTGTCACAGAAAGTTGTCTGCTGTCACAGAAAGTCGTCTGCTGTCAGTGAAAGTTGTGTGCTGTCACAGAAAGTTGTCTGTTGTCAGTGAAAGTCGTCTGCTGTCAATGAAAGTCGTCTGCTGTCAATGAAAGTCGTGTGCTGTCAGTGAAAGTTGTTTGCTGTCACAGAAAGTCGTCTGCTGTCACAGAAAGTCATCTGCTGTCAGAGAAAGTCATCTACTGTCAGTGAAAGTCGTCTGCTGTCAGTGAAAGTCGTCTGCTATCAGTGAAAGTCGTCTGCTGTCACAGAAAGTCTCTGCTGTCAGTGAAAGTCATCTGCTGTCACAGCAAGTCATCTGCTGTCAGTGAAAGTCGTCTGCTGTCACAGAACATCGTCTGCTGTCGGTGGAAGTCGTCTGCTGTCAGTGAACATCGTCTGCTGTCACAGAAAGTCGTCTGCTGTCAGTGAAAGTCGTCTGCTGTCACAGAAAGTTGTCTGCTGTCAGGGAAAGTCATCTGCTGTCATTGGAAGTTGTTTGCTGCCAATAAAAGTCGTCTAAAGTCATTCAAAATCGTCTGCTGTCCCTGGACGTTTGGCTAAATGCATAGTTTTGATATGTACATTTTCACATTTTCACTTTAGAACAAAATCATACAAGCATATTTTTGTTTTCTATTTTGCGAGATGGATTAAATACAAGTTGTATTGTTAAGATACTTAACACACAGACTGTGACAGAGGCAACAACGATCATTTGACTGCCTACAAATGCACGAAAGAGAGAAAGAAACAATGACCACCATCGTAACCTGGAAACTAAATATATGGCGCTCAGTTATAGAGAATAACCTTATAGAGTATATGTTCCCCTTGCATTTATACTCGTATAATGCATTATGCATCACATATATAATGTATGTATATGTGTATATATATTATGTACATATATCCGTCCCTTATCACATATCTCGTCTATGCAGATATATATCTTGCATATTGTCATGGGGGTGATGAAAATGGGAAATATTGCACCTAGAGCAGGACTCGAACCCACATCTCTTTGCATTCCGGGCCAGTGTGCTAACCATTACACCACCTAGGCTCCCTGATATCAGGTACTACCCACGCCTACCTGTCTATGTGGTTACTTGCCTGAGAGGTCAGTGCGGACTACTACAATTGTACCCCTGGAATTGTAAGTCTTTTAATCCTTACAATTACATACATACAGGCATGCACTAACACATACATACACAGGGTAGGTTCAACAACCATACAGCACATAGCTTATACAGGATCCTGGTCACGGCACCAGTGTCATGGGGGTGATGAAAATGGGAAATATTGCGCCTAGAGTGGGACTCGAACCCACATCTCTACCATTCCGGGCCAGTGTGCTAACCATTACACCACCTAGGCTCCCTGATATCATCATACTACCCACGCCTACCTGTCTATGCGGCTCCTTGCCTGAGAGGTCAGTGCAGACCACTACACTCGTCCCCCTGGAATTGTAAGTATTTTAATGCTTACAATTACATACATACAGGCATGCACTAACACATTCATACACAGAGTAGGTTCAACAACCATACAGCGCATAGCTTATACAGGATCCTGGTCACGGCAACCAGTGTTATGGGGGTGATGAAAATGGGAAAAATTGTGTCTAGAGCAGTACTGGAACCCACATCTCTTTGCATTCCAGGCCAGTGTGCTAACCATTACACCACCTAGGCTCCCTGATATCAACACACTACCCATGCCTACCTGTCTATGTGGTTACTTGCCTGAGAGGTCAGTGCAGATCACTAGTACTACAATATCATGCGGCTTTCACACACAGAAACAACAACAATTATTTCACTTGCTCCAAATAAAAGAAAGAAAGAATTATCACCATCGTAACATGGAAACCAAATATATGGCCCACGCCAGTTTTAGAGAATGATCCAAATTCCAGTGCGCGAGTGACAGTATTCGCGGTGGGATGGTGGTGGCTCCACCTGTCCCACCATGAAAAGGGAGTCACCCATTAAGTAGTAAACAACATATCATCATCATCATCATCATGGTGTCGGTCGCGATGCGACAAACACTGCTTTCATTACTTGACTGCCGCTCTCCATTAACTCTCTGCTGTGAGAGTGATGTCCATAAGTCGGTCTACATTTCAAGAAAGCTGCCTGCAAAAGTGTTGAAGTGATGCTGGCTTTTGCAAGTTACCAGCGGCACTCTCTCAGGGAGCAAATAGAGGTTTCACACCGGCAAGAACATGTCAAGACAGGCACAAAACTATGTGTCCCTGCAGTGGCTGGTCGGGAGATGTTGGGAGTTCCATACATCAACCGCCCTTAATGCTGCCACAGTGACATGGTTTTCTGTTTAGGGTTTGCTCCCTTAGCCTTCGGTTCTGTCAAGGACCTGTACCACAAGGCAGTGGTTTACAACTCTGCAGGGCAGGGGCGTCAAACTCCCTGAGGTATTGTTATACCTGCAATACCTGCATACTACACAACAAATGGGTCACCAATAATTTGTATGCATCACATATTGACCAATTTCATAAGACGTCAGCACATGTATTTAAGTCAGTGCGCGCGCTGCTTGGCTGCAGGACAACATCCAGGTCACACTGCAAACTCAATGGCTATGGGCAATCTTCATAGAAAAAGGGTGAAATATCTCTAAAACCACACCACCTAGCCACAAACCGATTGGAATACACATAGAAAACATGTTTACCAAAAAGATTATATTAAATTGATACAGTTAGGCTTCTGGGTTTCTATTAATTTTGAATAAAATCGACGTTTTGTACTGCACGTACCGGCAAACTCAAGGCATTGTCAATGGCAGTGAGCAATCTTCATACCGAAAAAATTTAATATCTCTAAAACCACAAGACCTAGAAACAAACTGATTGGAATACACATAGAAAACATGTTTACCAAAAATATTAAATTAAATTGATACGGTTAGGGTTCTGGATTTCTATTAATTTTTAATAAAACTGACGTTTTGTACTGCGCATACTGCAAACACAATGCATTGTCAATGGCAGTGAGCAATCTTCATACAGAAAAAGTTAAATATCTCTAAAACCACAACACCTAGAAACAAACTGATTGGAATACATATAGAAAACATGTTTACCAAAAAGATTATATTAAATTTATACGGTTAGGGTTCTGGATTTCTATTCATTTTGGTTTAAATCGACGTTTTGCACTACGCGTACCGGCAAACTCAATGCATTGTCAATGGTAGTGAGCAATCTTCATACAGAAAAAGTTAAATATCTCTAAAACCACTACACCTAGAAATATACTGATTGGAATACACATAGAAAACATGTTTACCAACAATATTATATCAAATTGATATGGTTAGGGTTCTGGATTTCTATTAATCTTGAATAAAACTGACGTTTTGCACTACGCATACGGCAAACTCAATGCATTGTCAATGGCAGTGAGCAATCTTCATACAGAAAAAGTTAAATATCTCTAAAACCACACGACCTAGAAATAAACTGATTGGAATACACATAGAAAACATGTTTACCAACAAGATTATATTAAATTGATACGATTAGGGTTCTGGATTTCTATTAATTTTAAATAAAACTGAGGTTTTACACTGCACGTACTGGCAAACTCAGTGGCAGTGTGCATTCGTTCTGCAGCCAAGATGCGCGTGCATACACGATGTTTACAAACATTGAAAGGGGTCTATATAAATACATATATGAATTTATATATATATATATGTATAATTTTCCTGACAGCTAGAAGAGGGGGGCCAGTCCACCAATGCGCACAGAGGAAATATAAGATGTACATGTTACCCTTCCATTTATACTTGTATAATGTGTAATAAACCACATGTATATCTATGTGATGTATAACGAGTTATGCGAGTCTAAAGATATGTAAGGGTTAATTATTATTATTTGTTATAGTCCGTAAGACCACCACTGTACCGGTGGCTCCACCTTCCCTCCTCGCCTCAACCGGATGTAGACCAGTGTCAGTCAGTCGCATTGGAGGATTTATAATTATATATATGGGTCACTCTCCTGAGAACTAGTCAGCATGGGGTGGGATTTTAAAGCATCAATAAAATAACTTCATACTTATTTTTTGTCTTATACTTTTCATATTCATGTTCAGATTTGATGTAAGAAATAAGGGAAATAAAATAAGCTGTGTGCAACTTTGGTCCTTTTAGGTATGAAGTGTTTTTGTACAAAAAAAAATATATTTTACAATCAGCCATTTGTAACATGACATTTGGGACATGGTTGAATCCTTACTAACATCTTGTATTGCATTGATATATCAAACAAAACAGTTCCCAAATCAAAAAGGAAGTATTTATTAACATATATGCATGCTTAAATTTTAAAAGAAATCATTTGATGTCTTCAGAAATAAAATTACAAATTTCCATCACAGATGTAACCAGTGGTGTCTGGATGCCACACAAATATTGTACATTAATTATTCAGTTTATAAAGCATGGCTGGAAATTACTTTTTTTTATCGATATAACCCCTACATATTTCTGTATATTATGCCATGATTAATATGCTTCTAAGTATGAAAAATGGGAGGGGAGCGCTACTGGAGGCGGCAGGAGGCGGTATGGCTGGAGGCAGGGGCAGGGCCCGGTTATAAGGGCTGAGAGTGGGGGGGAGGGGTGTTGCATAACCCAACGGTCAGCGGCGGGGGAGAGGAGAGAGGGGGGGCACTCCTCCTTCACCGCGAATCAAACGCAATGCAAGTATTACAACCAATTCTGCTTAGATTTTTATTAAGCAGAGTGTGTGGTGTCCTAAACATGTGTTACATCTCAGCAACACATGTTATACTGCCATAAGACATAGCTTAATCATGGACTGCACCTTTATTTTTTATCTCATCAATTTATATTTTATGTAAAGGGGAGATTTCCAGCTTTCATTTGCAACCAAAAAAATGTTAGAGATTCAAATATTAGATTTTAACTCTCCATGTGACACTTCCGGCCAGTTTTCAGGAGAGTGCCCCATATATGCGTTCACACAGTCTCTTACCGCCCATCTCGTCTCTGCGGATATATATCTTGCACATATCCGATCCCGATGCGCACCCAGCGCTCAACCAATCAGAATCAGTGTAGCTGCGCCGGAGATTCGCCCACCGCCCACTAGGGGGCGCCACATGTATACAGCGCCTCTTTCGGGCTGACGCGTTTCATCCTATTCCCACAATTCCCCGCGGCTCACAAAGCAAGCCACGTGACTACTCTCTACTCTTCACGCCTACAGAGTTGGAGGCTCAGAAATTGGGACACCATGGACTGGTTGGTTGGTTGGTTGTTGGAGGTCTACGTCCTGGCAACATATAAGGTGATATCAGGGCGGGTACCTACAGATTTGCGACAGTGCGCATTCATGGCGACTTTATAGTTCTGACTCACTGGCAAATAAGGCCACTGGTATATATAAGTATATATATATATATATATATTTGTTTGTTTGTTGGTGTTTACGTCCTAGCAACATCTAAAGTCATATCAGGACGGGTACCACCTTGTCATAGTGTGCATTCATGGTGACTTTATATAATAGTGCTGTGCCACTGGGAAATCAGGCTACCAGCATTATAACCCGATATCCCACTCAGTCACATTATCCTGACACTGAGCCAACCAGTCCTTGCCCTATCCTAGTAATGTATAGCACCATGCTAGGAAGCGATATGTATAAATTGTATAAGTCATTGGTTTGACTCAACCAGAGTTCGGACCTGTGCATCTGAATCCCACGATCTAGCAGAACGCGAGACGGACGCACAACTCAGTCAGCCATCCCGTCTGGTCCATCGACTGGTACTTCAAGTGATTTCAATACAAATTAGATCAAGTGGGTCCATTCGCATGGGAGGATTTAATCTAGCGAATCAAATGTATTCTCCCCTGTCTGACACAGACATTCGACAATATCCGAGGACCCGTCCCTGGCAAGCCTGACGTTAACGCATCAAAGACATTGTCAGATTACTCAGTCGTGGCGGAGCGATTCGATTTTGATTTTGATTGTCGTTTGGAACCATTTGCTGTGAACAGCGCAATTGGCGAGAATCTTTGAGTTGTTCCGAAAGCACTGTTCCACGAACCATTGAGAACTAACGACCACAACCAATCAGACTGCGTGTTGCAAATTTAGCCGGAGGTGAGTCGTCTGATTAAACCTTGTTACCCGGGGATTAATTCACCTGGATCGGCAGAGTGCGGGCCTCGCGTGATCGGGAGTTCGGTTCCTGGTCTAGTCAAACCAATGACTTATAAAATTGATGCTTTTCACTTCCTAGCTTGGCGCTCTGCATTAATAGGATAGGGCAAGGACTGGTTAGCTCAGTGTCAGGATAATGTGACTGATTGTGAAATCGGGTCACGGAGCCGGCAGTAGGCCCGATTTCCAAGTGGTGCAGCACTATAAAGTCACCATGAGTGCGCACTGTCACAAGTCTGTAGGTACATGTCCTGATATGACCTTAGATTTTGCCAGGACCTAAAACTCGAACAACCAACAACCTATTGAAATCTGTGTCACCCTGCCTGGCCGTGCTGAGGAGCCTCTGTGTGAAAGCGTAAAAGAAAATGCTGACTCATCAGCTTTCCGAATGTGGCCAGGATGTGAGAAGAAATATTTTGCGGGAGAAAGAAAAAGTAACAAAATGTTGAAGGGTTTTACAGCTGCATAGACCGATGAAGACATTAAATCTTCTAAGCCCAAAGAATTATCTAGATTTGATTATATATATATCTAACTTAGATACCGGTGCACTTATTAATCAGTTGTCACCATATAGAACCAAGTACAAGGCCAATTTAATAGAGCCTGTTACTGCAGAAGGATATTGCGTCAGAATTTTAGCATGCCTGCCTAAATTAATTTGGCATGTTTACACTTCAAATATCTCAAAAGTTAGCCGTTTAAAATAAAAGTTACTTCAAACTAAAGTAAGGTAAGTTATTGCGATCAACCTACTCTAGTTATCTCAGACATTTACAGAAACTCAAAACCATCAGATTATGCAACTTTAAATAGCCAATGTGATTGCGAAATCTGTCACTGCTGCAACAGTAGGAGACACAATATCGGGTAGCCGAGTAGTTAGGCCTTGTTTCTTGGAGTTTTACGTTCTGGCAACATCTAAGATCATATCAGGATAGGTACCGACTTGGGACAGTGCACACTCATCGAAACCTTATAGTGCTGCCCCACTGGGAAATCACGTCACCAGCACAATGACCTGATATCCCCACTCAGTCATATTATCCTGACACTGAGCCAACCAGTCCTTGCCATAATAATCCTATTAATGCTGAGCACCAGGCTAGGAAGCGACAAGTATCAATTTTGTAAGTCATCAGGTTTGACACGACCAGGATTGAAACTTCTGACCTTCCGCATAGAAATCCTGCGCTCTACCGATTCGGCCACTGCGTCTACACAGAACAGCCATCTCGAGTGTGCACTGTGATAAGGAGGTAGATGGCATTCCCAATTTGACCTCGGCTATTCCTAGGACATGAAACCTCCATCAGCCACTCGGCAATAGTACCAGGCGCGGTGGCCTAATTGGTAGAGCGCGGGCCTCGTGTGTGGGAAATCGGGAGTGCAGTTCCTGGTCGAGTCAAAACAATGTCTTCCAACTTGTTGCTTCCTAGCCTGGCTCTCGGCATTAATAGGATAGGGCAAGGACTGGTTAGCTCAGTGTCCGGATAATGTGACTGGGTGGGATATTGGGTCATGGTGTCAGCAGTTGGCCTAATTTCCCAGTGGGGCAGCACTATGGAGTCACCATGAGGGCACAGCGTTGAAAACAAGCACCCTCACGGGAGCTTATACGTTATGGGCAGAATAAAAAAACTTGTCACAAAAAAAAACACAAAAAAAAACACTGTCACAAGTCTGTAGGTACATGCTATGACCTGAGATGTTGGAATCCCACAAATAATCCCAGCAAACAAACACAGAACCAAATCGCAGTACCCATCCTGATGTGACCTTAGATGTTTCTAGGACGTAAAACAACAAAGAAACAAACAATAGACAGTAGTTTGGTTCTCCAGGCGCTCAGTAGGTGGCGATATTGGTGTATTGAGACTGTGTGAGTAGTATATGGTGAGGGGCCTGTCACCCAGGCATCACCCTCCATCTGCCTTTTTCTGTGTATTTTTACTGATATATATAGATATATATATATATAAATGTATATATATATATACTGCACACGGATTAAAGCTAGGCTCCGCATCAATCCCTGGACCTATCTTATTTAATTATTTATTAATTATTCTAGATTATTCTATATATTCTGCGGGCCTAGCATTTTGCTCCGCTGCTATGGTGCTGCCGCCGCTTTTCATTCATTCGTGCTGGCGCTCAGCTCGCTGCTACTGCACAATTTTTGCTTTTATATAGGTAGGGCTATTTCTTTTGCCCGGCCATGGGCCTTCGTTGCAAAAATAAGATTAGAAGGTTCCCACCAACTCCTCGCTTCGACTCTCTCTCTTTGTCTCCTTCACCATAGCCAGTTTTATATATATATCTTACTTGCCTGCTGCGTCTGCTCTGTGTATATTACATATATGTTGCGATGGCGGCCACCTGTATACAACTCCCTGACAGCCGGGCGGGGGGGGGGGCACTCCACCAATACGCTTGTAGAAATATATGGTCTTTCGGTCGCGATAGCCGAGCTTGGAATCATATCAATATCTTGGGCGATGGAGTTGAGGACCATTGTTATGTAATAGTGATGCGATGTGTGTCCACTCGCTGTGTGACATGGAAATAATAATGCGTAAATGTTATGAAGCACGGTGACCGGGATTGCGGTATGATGTCCGGACATTAAGATATGGTTACTAATTACAGGAATGTTCCCTCCATGCACCCGGAAGAGTGCAAATGGAGTGGGATATGTATAATTGTTTAAAGTAACTGTATGACGACTACTTGTTACCTCGGGACCACTGGGTCAGCACACCCAGCCATTCTGCATACATTATGGACAACACCGGCCCTGGGGTTGAGTGACAGGTGCCCCTTCTGGGGTGCCACCCCTCCAAGGCTGCAGAGGTGTCTGATTGGCTGGCGGTGTGAGCCCAGTCACCCTTGAACTCCTTGCACTTGCTGGACAGACAGGGACTCACTCTAGAGATACCAAAGGAAGCAGTTCACCTCTGAGCTGTGTGTAACACCCATAGGACTTAGGTTCAATTCGCTATAGGCACTGATTTTGACTGAACAAGCAGAAGCTATGTGCGTCTGTGCAGCAGGTTGTAAGTGAGTCAGGATGGGGGGTCACTAGTATTAGGTGAACAAGAGTTGTTGCAATAAAGCTCAACCTTATCACTGTCAATCTTGAATGACTTGTCTCCCTTTCTTCCTTATGAGTTGTGTTTTGGTATTTAGTGGGGGGGAGACTGGCAGACAGTTGCCAGGATCCTCCTGATAGTAGTGAGTATAAGTAGAATAACTGGAAGACGGCCAAAAAACAACCAGTTATTCTTCACGCCGATGGAGGAAGTAGCAAAGTATATATGTTCCCTTAGCATTTTAATCGTATAATGTGCTATATATCACATATATGCATCTTACTTCCCTGCTGCGTCTGCTCCTTGGGGAGGGTGCTGGCCTGAAGCAACTAATCATAGAAAGCACATAGGACAATAAATGCATTTGTCGTATTAAATAAATAAATACTAAAATAATAATAATTAAATACTCGTCCGCCCTTTTATATTTGTATAATAAACTATACTTCACATATATATATATTTACCGTATATGTCCCAATAGAAGCACGCTACCCAATAGAAGCACACACCCCCATTTCAAGATTGAAAGCACGCACAAATTTACGATCATATTCAGACTGAATGCACATAAAATAAGACAATCCCACTTTATTTCAGAGGCACGACAAGAACAAATACAAATTTACGATCATATTCAGACTGAATGCACATAAAATAAGACGATCCCACTTTATTTCAGAGGCATGACAAAAACAAATCCATGAAATTCTTTAACTTTGAATATACACGCATCCATGTGTCTGCACTTGCTCAGTGCGCGTCTATTGGGACATAGACGGTATATATCTTACTTGCCTGCTGCGTCTGGTGTGCGTAATCACCATGTCTCATCTGTGCTCTCAGTACTGACTAGATGTAACAACGTTATCATGATACACAAGCCATCCGACCTAGATGAATGATCCAGTCATGCTAGTGACGTCACAGCTCGGTTGTGTCTGATTAGAAATGACAAAATAGTGGTGTGTTCCTTCTGATAACTTGTAGGTGGATTCCCACACACCACACTCCACACTCCACACACCACACACCACACACCACACACCACACTCCACACTCCACACACCACACACCACACACCACACACCACACACCACACACCACACACCACACACCACACACCACACACCACACACCAAACACCACACACCACACACCAAACACCACACACCACACACCACACACCACACACCACACACACCCATCACAAACAACTACGCAAACCACCCACACTACACGCCACACACACCACACACACCCCTCACAAACCATTACACGAACCGCACACACCACAAACACCACACAAGCCCATCACAAACCACTACACAAACCATCACACCACACACCACACACACCACACACACCTGTCACAAACCACACCACACACCACACACCACACACCACCCACCACACACCACACACCACACACCACACACCACACACCACACACCACACACCACACACCACACACCACACACCACACACCACACACTCATCACAAACCACTACACAACCCACCCACACCACATGCCACAAACACCACACACACCCTTGTCACAAACCACTACAAAACCACACTACCCACCACACACACCATACATAAGCCCATTACAAACCATTAAACAAACCACCCACACTAGATGCCACACACACCACACATACACCCATCACAAACCACTACACAAACCACCCACAGTACACACTACACACACCACACACACCTGTCACAAACCACTACACAAATGACATGCCAAATACACCACACACAACCATCACACACCACTACACAAACCACATACACTACATGCCACACACACCACACATACACCCATCACAAACCACCACTAAAACCACTCACAGTACACACCACACAAACCTGTCACAAACCACTACACAAGCCACCCACTCTACATGCCACACACACCACACACATGCCCATCACAAACCACTACACAAACCACACACACCACATGCCATACACACCACACATACACCCATCACAAACCATTACACAAACCGCACACACTACATGCCAAATACACCCATCACAAACCACTACACAAACAATCCACACTACACGCCTCACACACCCATCACAAACCACTACGCAAACCACACACCACCTACCCATCACAAACCACTACACAAACCACATACAACACATGCCATACACACCATACATACACCCATCACAAACCACTACACAAACCACACACACTACATGCCACACACACCACACATACACCTGTCACAAACCACTACACAAACCACTCGCACCACACACCACAAACTTCACAAACCACCACTAAAACCACTCACAGTACACACCACACACACCTGTCACAAACCACTACACACAAACCACCCCACTCTATATGCCAAACACAACACACATACACCCATCATAACCCACTACACAAACCACCCACAGTAAACACCACACACACCACACACACCTGTCACAAACCACTACACAAACCACTACACAAACCACACACACTACATGCCAAATACACCCATCACAAACCACTATACAAACCATCCACACTACACGCCTCACACACCCATCACAAACCACTACACAAACCACACAAACCACACACCACACAGACCCATCACAAACCACTACACAAACCACCCACACTACTCACCAGACATACACCCATCACAAACCACTACACAAACCACCCACTCTCCATGCCACACACACCACACACACCCATCCCAACCACTACACAAACCACACACACCACATGCCATACACACCACACATACACCCATCACAAACCACTAGACAACCACCCACACTACATGCCACACACACCACACACACCCATCACAAACCAGTACACAAACCACCCACACTACCCACCACACATATCACACATACACCCAACTACACAAACCACACACACCACACCACCCCATCACAAACCACTACACACACCTCACACACTACATGCCACGCACACCACACATACCCATCACAAACCACTGCACAAACAACACACACCACACACACCATAAACACCACACACACCCATAGCAAACCATTATACACTCCACTCACACCACATGCCACCCACACCACACCCCCCTCACAAACAACTACACAACCCACCCACACACCACACACACCACACATACACCCATCACAAACCACAACACAAACCATCCACACACTACACACACCATTCACACACCACACACAGTGACGTCACACCCCACTTGTATTTGATTAGAAATGACAAAATAGTGGTGTCTTCCTTCTGATAACTTGGAGGTGGATTCCCACACACCACACACCACATGCCACACACACCACACATCACACACCACACTCCACACACCACACACCAACTATGTTGAACCCCATACTCACCAACACGCCACACATATCACGCACATCACATACACCTCAAACACAACACATGCACCACACACACCATACACACCACGCACACCACACATCACATACCACACACACACCACGCACACCACACATCACACACCACACACCATACCCAAAACACACCACACACACCACACACACCATACACACCACACACACCACACACCACACATCGCCACACATCACACACCACACACCACACACCATACCCACCACATGCCACACACACCACACACACCACATTCACAAACCATATCCGCCACACACACCAACTACAGTCAACCCCGTACTCACCTACACACCACACATATCACACACATCACACACACCTCAAACACAACACATGCATCACACACACCACACACCACACACCACACGCCACACCACACACCACATACACCACACACACAACATTCACCAACCACATAACCACACACACCACACAACAGACACACCACACACCCCACACACAACATTCACAAACCACATACACCACACACACCACACACCACATTCACAAACCACCACACACACTACTCACACACACTCACACACGACACCCACACACACACGCCACCCACACACACCTTAGAGAGATAGAGAGACAGAGGAACAGACAGGGACAGATACAGAAGCAAAACAGCTTACAGACACAGACACAGAATGCCAAGGTGTTCGCTGGTTGGTTGTTGGAGTTTTACATCCTGGCAACATCTAAAGGTCATATCAGGACGGGTACTTTATAGTGCTCCCTCACTGAGAGATCATGCCGCCGGCATCATGACCCGATATCCCACTCAGTTACATTATCCTAACACTGAGCTAACCACTACACAACCACCCACACTACATGCCACACACACCACACACACCCATCACAAACCAGTACACAAACCACCCACACTACCCGCCACACATATCACACATACACCCAACTACACAAACCACACACACCACACCACCCCATCACAAACCACTACACACACCTCACACACTACACGCCACGCACACCACACACACCCATCACAAACCACTGCACAAACAACACACACCACACACACCATACACACCACACACACCCATAACAAACCATTATACACTCCACCCACACCACATGCCACACACACCACACCCCCCTCACAAACAACTACACAACCCACCCACACACCACACACACCACACATACACCCATCACAAACCACAACACAAACCACCCACACACTACACACACCATTCACACACCACACACAGTGACGTCACACCCCACTTGTATTTGATTAGAAATGACAAAATAGTGGTGTCTTCCTTCTGATAACTTGGAGGTGGATTCCCACACACCACACACCACATGCCACACACACCACACATCACACACCACACTCCACACACCACACACCAACTATGTTGAACCCCATACTCACCAACCTGCCACACATATCACACACATCACACACACCTCAAACACAACACATGCACCACACACACCGTACACACCACTCACACCACACATCACAGACCACACACACACCACGCACACCACACATCACACACCACACACCATACCCAACACACACCACACACACCACACACACCATACACACCACACAGACACCACACATCACCACACATCACACACCACACACCATACCCACCACATGCCACACACACCACACACACCACATTCACAAACCATATCCGCCACACACACCAACTACAGTCAACCCCTTACTCACCTACACACCACACATATCACACACATCACACACACCTCAAACACAACACATGCACCACACACACCACACACCATACACACCACACACACCGTACACACCACACACACCACACACACCTCACACCACACACACCACATGCCACACCACACACCACATACACCACACACACAACATTCACCAACCACATAACCACACACACCACACAACAGACACACCACACACCCCACACACAACATTCACAAACCACATACACCACACACACCACACACCACATTCACAAACCACCACACACACTACTCACACACACTCACACACCACACCCACACACACACCACCCACACACACCTTAGAGAGATAGAGAGACAGAGGAACAGACAGGGACAGATACAGAAGCAAAACAGCTTACAGACACAGACACAGAATGCCAAGGTGTTCGCTGGTTGGTTGTTGGAATTTTACATCCTGGCAACATCTAAAGGTCATATCAGGACGGGTACTTTATAGTACTCCCTCGCTGAGAGATCATGCCGCCGGCATCATGACCCGATATCCCACTCAGTTACATTATCCTAACACTGAGCTAACCAGTCCTTGCCCCATCCTATTAATGCTGAGCATCAGGCTAGGTAGTGACAAGTCATCATCATCATCATCATGCTGTCAGTCGCGATGCGACAAAAACTGCTTTCACTACTTGACTGCCGCTCTCATTTCATGAAAGCTGCTTGCAAAAGTGTTGAAGTGCTGCTGGCTCCACCTGTCCCACCATGAAAAGGGAGTCACCCATTAAGTAGTAAACAACATATCATCATCATCATCATGCTGTCGGTCACGATGCGACAAAGACTGCTTTCATTACTTGACTGCATCTCTCATTTCATGAAAGCTGCCTGCAAAAGTGTTGAAGTGCTGCTGGCTTTTGCGAGTTACCAGCGGCACTCTCTCAGGGAGCAAATAGAGTTTTCACACCGGCAAGAACATGTAGCGACAAGTATAACGTTTTAAATCATTGGTTTGACGCTTCACTCATTCGGCCATCCTGTCTTGTACAGAAAGAGATGGAGGTACGGGTACAGGACAGGACAGACAGGACAGACAGAGACAGACAGATGCAGAGGACAGAGGGAGTTGGCAGGAGACAGGGGCTGGTAGCGGATGTATGGTCACATGTGATGGAGGGTGGAGTATCGCCAGACCGTGGGAACAGACCATCTGTGTGAGTAGGTCCTTCTCGCTAAACACACACTACACAGCGCCGCAGGTCACGGCGTGGGGTCGGGTGGGGTGATGTAACCGCGGTTTACTTCCTGTCGTATAATTCAGTTTGCGTTTATTATTTACGATGCAGATATTCAGTGCTGGCCGTGTGAAACTTCAACAACGAGGATTGTACTAATGTTAGTTAGTGATGTCTATTTAAGTTAGGCTCGAGCACCATGGAGTTCTCCAGGTTTGCAAATAAGTGGGTAAGTGGCATCTTGAGGTGATCACGTGGTAGCATGACAACGACTCTGTATGAGTAGGTCCTTCTTGCTAAACACACACTACACAGTGCAGCAGGTCACCGGTTGGGGTGGGGTAACCGCGGTTTACTTCCTGTCGTCTAATTCAGTTTGCGTTTATTATTTACGATGCAGGTATTCAGTGCTTGCCATCTGAAACTCCAACAACGAAGAATGTTAGTTTGCGATGTCTGTTTAAGTTAGGCTCGAGCAGCAAGGAGTTCTCCAGGTTTCCAAACAAGTGGGTAAGCGCTATTTTGAGGTAATCACGTGGTCGCGCGATAACGGCTCTCAGACTACGTTCAGGCTGGAATTTTGTATTTTGATAACAAAATGGCGGATTTATTTGGGATCGGCTAGAGTACACATACAGACGCACACAGACACACACAGACACACACTAACACAGACACACACAGACACACGCAGACACACACAGACACACACAGATACACACAGACACAGACACTAACACAGACACACACAGACACATGCAGACACACATAGACACACACAGACACACAGACACACACATACACACACAGAGACACACAGAGACACACAGATGCACACACTAACACAGACACATACAGACACACGCAGACATACACAGATACACACAGACACACACACTAACACAGAAACACACAGACACATGCAGACACACGCAGACACATGCAGACACACACAGACACACGCAGACACACACAGACACACAGACACACACACAGCACACAGATACACACAGACACACACACTAACACAGACACACACCAACACACGCAGACACACGCAGACACACACATACACACACAGACACACACAGACACACACAGACACACACAGAGACACACAGACACACACACTAACACAGACACATACAGACACACGCAGACACATACAGACACACACAGACACACATACACACACAGAGACACACAGAGACACACATACACACACACTAACACAGACACATACAGACACACACAGACACACACATACACACGCAGACACAGACAGACACACATACACACACAGAGACACACAGAGACCCACAGACACACACACATATAAAGTCCATGGCTGGAAGCTGTGGTTTGTGTAGGCAGGCTATAATGAAATCAATACAGGCAAGAAGAGAAAGGAAGAGTATAAAGAATGAAAGTAGAGAGAGAGACAATGCCCTCAGGTTTATTATTATATAGTGGTACATGGATCTGGTATGGCATACCACCTGACCGTGTTCTCCAATGAGAATCAAGCATTTACAGTTCCACCAATGAACATCAAGCATTCCTGTGTCACCATGGCTACCGTGATCTGCCCACCACCACCATGGAGGTGGCTGCTTGGCCACCACCTGCCTGATCTGAGTGTGTGGTGATCCATGATTAACAGAGGGGGGGGGGGGGGGGGGGGTAGTGAGTAGAGCTCCAAGTGCTCCTTACACACTATCTGACTAACACAAAATGACTATTGACCATGAGTAAAGTATCACCAGCAACTACATAAATACATTCATGCACCTGGCACTATATACCATTTACCATTATAGACCATTTGCATTCCCCCACCAATGCGTTTTATCGGAATATTTTACACACAGGTTCACACAGACACGCACAGGTACACACAGACACACACAGACACTCACAAACCCTCACAGACACACACAAACACACAAACACACACAACCACACACAGACACACACAGACACACACAGACACACACAAACACACACAGACACACACAGACACACATATACACACCATAGACACACACAGACACACACGGACATACACAGACACACACATACACACATACAGACACAGACACACACAGACACACACAGACACACACTGACACACACAGACACACACAGGCATACACAAACACACATGCACACACAGACACACACAGACACACACAGACACACACACAAACACAGACACACACAGACACACACAGACACATACAGACTCACACTAACACACCACAGACACACACCGCAGACACAGACAGGCACACACAGACACACACCACAGACACTCACCGCAGACACACACAACAGACACACACACAGACACACACAGACACACACAACAGACACACACAACAGACACACACATACACACACATACAAACACAGTCACACACAGACACGCGCAGACACAGACAGACACACAGACACACACAAACAAGAAAACTGGGTTTTTGTTGTTGCTTTTATTTATATTTTTTAAGTAGATGGGAAATCAATGTTTGTGTAACGTGTCCAGGATGCTGCATTAGGACAAGAATGTATGCAGGAGAAAGTAAGAAAAGACCCCTCACATACCCACACACATACGCACCCATACAGCACACACCCTGTTCTGACTGCGAGACTACCGGGCGCGGTAGTCGAATTGGTAGAGCGCGGGCCTCGCGTGCGGAAGATCGGGAGTTCGGTTCCCGGTCGAGTCGAACCAATGACTTATAAAATTGATACTTGTCGCTTCCTAGCTTGGCCATTGGCATTAATATGATAGGGCAAGGACTGGTTAGCTCAGTGTCAGGATAATGTGACTGAGTGAATAATTCCGCCATCGCGTCTGAGCCCAAATTAACTTAAACATGTCCCTTGTTAGTCTTATTACCTCCCCCCCGTATTGAGGTATCCAACCACACTAACTATGTTATGCTAGGTACACACCTACCGTTTTTCCGCACCCACCTACCATATACGATCTAAAACTGCCCAAAAGTCGTGAGGTATGCGCTCCCCTAGAACACCTACCGATTGCGATTCGCGACTTAAAACTCATTTTTAGGGCTAAAACTGCTTCCTTACGATTGCGATTCGAGATTCGAAAAATGAATCGGCCCGTTTTCAGTTTTAAGCGGGTCGGGTCATGAGTTTTAGTGCGCAAATCGTATACGGTAGGTGTATACCTAGCATTATATACAGTGATTCGTTCTCTTGCCTCCTGGCTGTTGCTGGACTGAAAACGAATCACCCTATTCTAGCAACGGTCATTTATAAAATGAACCAACTGACAACGGATGGGTATGACATCCACCTGTGCTGGGTGCCTGGCCATGCCGGCATACAAGGAAACGAACGAGCTGATCGGGCTGCGAAGAAGGCCCTGAACTGTGATCTTGAACCGTGTCTGATCCCTCACTCTGATCTGAAACCACTAATAGCCACCCACATAAAATCCAAATGGCAACATGAGTGGGATGAAAACATTAATAAACTTAAAGAAATTGAACCATCTGTGGGAAGGCCACCATAGACTCATGTGGGGGGTCGGTGGGACCAAGTCGTCCTTAGCCACTTCCGTATTGGCCACTCGTGGCTTACATATGCTTTTCTAATCATGGGGGAACCTCCCCCTGAATGTATTGGGTGTCAGTCCCTGCTGACACTCAAACACATTTTACTAAGTAGCGTTGATTTTTTGGCCCTGCGCCAACAGTTCTACACTGCAGACAGTATGCATGACCTTTTTACTGAGGTAAAACAGGAAAACATTTTAGCCTTTTTGAGGGCAGCTGGACTGTACTACCTCATATAGTTTACTAAATAGATTCTATCAATTATTAAAAACACTTTTCTTTTTCTATGGGAATTTGTTTCCCTTGACCACAAATATATGATTGTGAGCTTTCTAATTTAATGAGTGTCTATTGGAACATAATTGATTGTCTGCTTTAGTTTTACATGTAAAAGCGATGGTTTGAACAAAAAACAAACATTTCTCACCGTAAATATGGCCTATGCTGCCGACACGGCGTAAAGCAACCACCAATCAATCATCAATCAACCCCCCCAACTATTTTACTGGTTGGCTCAGTGTTAGGATATTGTGACTGAGTGTGATATCAGGTCATGGTGCTGGTGTCCTAGTCTCCCAGTGGGGCAGCAGTATAAGGTTGCCATGAGTGCGCACTGCCACAAGTCTGTAGGTACCCATCCTGATATGACCTCAGATGTTGCCAGGACATAAATCTTCAACAACCAACCAACCCAGTGGGGAAGCAATATAAAGTCGCCATGAGTGCGCACTGTCACAAGTCTTGTAGGTACCCGTCCTGATATGACCTTAGATGTTGACAGGACGTAAAACTCCAACAACCAACCATCCAAATATTCTTTTCAACAGAAAATGTCATAGCGTTCTCCTGCCCCACTTCCACCCCCCCCCTCCGACACCCCTCTGGCAGTTCTTACAGAGAGCACACCAAAGTCTTTGGTAGATGGAACCCATCCTGCGTTCCCCGGTCACGTGTCAGCAGTGTCACGTGATTAGGCTCCATAAGCTGCGCCGTGACCTTTAACCCTGGGCATTGCCCTGGCCTTTATGTGACCTTCCGCAGCGACCTTCAACCGGAAGTGATCGATGACATATTAGATATGGCGCTCATATTCCATATGGCTTTCTTTACCTCCTTTCTTCAGCGGACCAGGCGGGATGGCCAAATGAGTTGAGCGTCCATCTCACGTTTTGGTAAATCGGGGAATTCAAACGCTGGTCGAGTCAAAATGTATACTTGTCGCTTCCTAGCCTGGCGCTCGGCATTATTAGGATAGGGCAATGACTGGTTAGCTCAGTATCAGGATAATGTGACTGAGTGGGAAATCAGGTCACTCAGTGGGGCAGCACTATAAAGTTGCCATGACTGTGCCCTGTCACAAGTCGGTAACTATTCTGCTATGACCTTAGATGTTGCCAGGATGTAAAACCCCAACATAGTTCTGGTTAGGCGGAACTTTGGTTGCTTGTTGGAGTTTTACGTCCAGGCAACATCTAAGTGTAAAATATTCCGATAATCAGCAGAGGGGGGAAAGTGGAAATCCTCTATTATTATTCTGTGTGGCCGGTCAAGAGTGTGTGTATAAATGTATGTTGTATATATATATATATATATATATATATATATATATATATATGTATATATATATATGTATTAGAAAGGCTAGGAGTCATGTATAGCAATTTAGCGTAAGGGCGACATCATTTATTTACACAGTAATGATATAGCTTAGATCATCAGCCTGGCAGGCAAGATCCTGGATGTACCAATCATCCATAACTTTCAATAACCAATGTGATACACCAGAACACATAGCAATTAAATCATACAGTAATCATATCAATCATAAATGATATCTGGCTGGGCCACTGCCCTACCGAAAAGAAAAAAAAAACAAAAAACAAAAAAAACAAAAAAAAACACGATGTTGTTCAGGGTGCGGTTGACAAGCGAGTGTCGAGTCCTGTGCACCTCTGGCCTGGATGTGCGTGCGCCGACAGTGGCGCCGCGAGTCCCCTGGCGTCGAACCCAGGAACCACAATGGTGGTTGTTTATCAAAGAAGTAGTATAGCCGGATTCCTTCTAGTTACACCTGCATACAGAGGGGTCTGTATACGCGCTGTAAGAAGGAAGGCTAGGAGTCATGTATAGCAATTTAGCGTAAGGGCGACATCATTTATTTACACAGCAATGATATAGCTTAGATCATCAGCCTGGCAGGCAAGATCCTGGATGTACCAATCATCCATAACTTTCAATAACCAATGTGATACACCAGAACACATAGCAATTAAATCATACAGTAATCATATCAATCATAAACGATATCTGGCTGGGCCACTGCCAAGGGCCACCGCCCGAACCCAGCCAAATGGAAAAGAAAAAAGGAAGAGAGAGAGAAAAAAATATATATATAATATATATATATATAATCAAGAAGAAAATCGTTAAGTATTAACTGTCTAATTACAAACATATATCAATTGAGGCAGCTGCTCGAATATCATTAAGAATCCGATCTGAAATCGGTAAGGTGATGTATTTATACACACAATCTGACTTCCAATCACCTCGGGCTCTAATCTCCTCTATAGACGCACCTTCCATATGTAGAAAGGTGCACCCACCCCTTCTTAGTGAATGGCAAGAGTAATCATCCGGGTTAAGCCCCGTTCGCACACACAAATACTTAATCGTTGATTGAAGCACTGCATAAGTCAGTGGCTTATAGCCGTGAGCAGACTGAACCTGAAATGCTAACGCGTCCTTGGACATAGGTACCTGCTTAAAATGTAGTTTTGTCCAATAGACCGCACATAACGATTTATTTTTTAACTCCGCTACCGGAATAAGTAATTTACGTTCACAAAATTGAATCGTTTTTGATCTCCTCACGGAAATAATCATTCCCCAGGGAAAAAATTCAAAATCGCACCTTCTCAAAGTTGAATCCGACTGAGTCAACTGACACTTGCGCAATAGTCCCCTGAACCCTGTCAGTATAGCAGCTCTAGTCGCAACATGTCCATAGGAGTCTGTTAACCAATCAAACATATTCAATAAATCCCTAGGTAATAGAGGCTTTGCAGCCTTAACCTCGCACCCAAGAATCCGCTTCACACCCCCAAGGGTAGTTTTTACGGTATGATCTGTATAATCAATAGGGCTTGCATTTTGAGATTTCAAGAAAAAATTTAAAGCAGAGAGATAATTAGTTATAGAGCTGTATTTCAAACTATGTGAAAGCCAAGTTATATATATTGCTACCTGGTTGGACGGACACGGCAACGGCACCAATAGCCCTTGGAATTGGTCAATGAATGTAAAGTACTTCCTTATTTGCATTGAACGAGTAGCGCGACTATTGGGTGCATAATACTGCATTGCAATTGCCTTCGCCTCCTTCTGCAGCGTTGCCAGACCTACAAATGCAACTTGAACAAATGAGAACAACACAAGACCATTGAACTATCGACCTCTGATATCCTTCCTAGCTGTTTCGGGCTATCCCATCTACTCAAGCTATCACTAATCACATTGTAATGGGTTTTTATATGCACGGCTGTTATACTGAAATTATAACGAACGGACACCCAAAATATCCGCTTTATCATGTCCATTATAATTTGATTTTTTGTCACACCTTTCACCAAAGCAGCCCTAACTGTGTTATTATCAGTGACGAATACTATATTTTTATTTGTCCATTGCATACACCATCTATCAACAGCTGCTACTACTGCCCACATCTCCTTAATATTTATGTGTGCACGAACTACTTCAATAGGCGTCACAACCCTATGGTGAGACAACGCGTGAATTGGCCGGTCCTCTTAAAAAAACCCGACACACCAGTCCAAACCATGCAGCGCGCCATAGCCTTGCTGTGACGCGTCAGTATACACTGATAAACTCCCCTGCTGGCCTATCAATATTTTTTTCTCACCATTAAACTGGTCTACATATCCTAGCCACCAATCTATCTCCTCACGGAATGAACTGTTTATCCTGTACTTATAATATGGAAGCTTAAGGGTACTCACCGCCCTATGAATTTGAGCAGAAAAAGACCTACCGCCGCGAACTACTACAGAACAGTGCGATAGCCGACCACCTAACTGTTCCAACTCTTTTCTAGTAGCTTTCTTTTTACCAACAAACTCCTTTAGATGATTTTTTAATTTCAATAACTTATCACCCGGCAGCTTAACCTTCATAGCTATGCTATCTATCATTATTCCCAGGAACCTAGCTTCCGTAGAAGGCGATATCATCTTTGAGAAATTTATATAAAATCCCAATCTTCTTAGAATAGAAATTAATTGCTGCTGAATCAAACGACAATCCTCATAGTCATACCCCAACACAGCAAAATCATCTAAATAATTAACTATACGGTCATTACCCTGCCTGACTGCACAACGATAAATAAAATCTGATATTTTACTAAAAATATAAGGGCTAGAAGATAACCCCATTGACAATCTATTGTCAACAAAATATTTAACCTGACCATTAATATCCCACCTCAAACCTTGTTTAACTCTGTCATAAGGGTGAATGCTAACAGCTCGATAAGCATCCTGGATGTCAACTACCGCAATATAATCTCCCTGTACAAGTAACTTCAATAATGTATCAACATTTTTATAACGAAATTTACAGCATGTATCAGACACAAAATTGTTTACCGATTTCCCATAAGGTTTACTACAATCAACTATTACTAGGTACTCCAAAGTCGGCGTGTACGGTGTCCGCATCGCGAAATTTGACCTATTTTAACCGTTTTAAAAAGGTTTGAATCTGCACTAATTCTGCTTGGTTTGAAATAAATATTATATCAAATTAAAGCTTGTTCTTTTGCCTTTTAGCATGTCTGATTTTTAATCATCATTATGAAAGAAATCACAGTCACTGGACACTTGTTGGCGGGTACTATCGGCAGCTCTGAGCATGCTCACCGATTTTGTTTTCATCCAGTCTGAGCTACTCCCTTCCCTAAACTTGATGGCTTGGTGAGTACATTGACCTGAGCTAAAAATAACCACCAATAAAAGATAGAGAAGAATCTAGGCTTCATTAGCATATCAAGCATGAGTGTTTCTGAGTGGGAAATTTGATTGAACTGAAGGAGTGAAAACATTAAGACATTAATCCTCCTTGAAAATTGATCAGGATCGTTTTGAAAATTATATCATCAGAAAGCTTAAGTCTTCCTCTACCTAACCAGAACAATATTTGGTTGAGATTTATATCATGCGCATCAAGCTTGGTCTGAGAAGTGACTGCTGCAAGAATTTGGCTATTGTCAGCTCGCGATGCTTAAAAGCGAATGTTGTCTTTCTTTCTCTGATCAGTTAGAGAAAATGATGTCATCATGTAGAGCTTTTAATTCTGGTTATTTTGGTATAAAGAGTGCAGTGATCGGACAATTAGAATGGGAGTTATGCTATTTTTCTTAATTTTATTGTCAGCTCGCGATGCCTAAAATTGAATGTTGTCTTTCTTTCTCTGATCAGTTAGAAAATTATGTCATCATGTAGAGCTTTTGATTCTGGTTATTTTGGTATAAAGATTGCTGTGATAGGACAATTAGAACGGGAGTTATGCTATTTTTCTATATTTTACTGAATTTATTATTGGTGGTTGCTGGAAATTAAGGAATTTAGCAAGTTTGACATGAAATTTCAGAAAGAATACTAACAGTGATGGTCTGTAAAAAATTGAGCTTCTTATTTGTACTATAGAGAATGAGATTCTTTAATATTGGACAGATCATATGCAAAATAGCTTCCAGGTGGGACCCTAAAATCCAAGATTTGGCTAATTTGGAAATGTGCACAAATCGGGGCAAAAAAATCAATCTTTAAACACTCATAACTTTGCAGCTATTCAATCGATCTAAATGATTTTTATATCATTGAGATCCAATTTAAAAGATCTGTACAGATATATAAGATGTAATACTGACCTGTTGAAAATAGAAATCACTTTGGAGTACCTACTATTACCCTGTAACCTGAATTAGATTTAGGAATACAGAACATATTATGAGAGCAAGTAGGAAGAATCTCAGTTGGAGAAATATATCCTTTTTCAACCTCGGTTTGCAATTTAGTTTGTATGAAAATATTATGCTTACTGTCATCCTTACTCGTGTATGTGCTATTATAAGAATAAGGAATTTGTTCATTAATTATTTTAAATCCAAAAATAAAACCATGTAATATATAGTCCCAGTCTGGGTCGGTATCACCACGGAAAAAAACCTCTGCAAATACTCGACAGGGTTTAAGCTGGACTGCGACACCTGCAATTTTATGTGTGCAAGCACAATACCCCTGAACACAACTGGGGAAAACTGGAAAATTACATTTAACCTCACCATTAGAATATTTATCAGTAGCTGTAACACTGTAACCGTCCACTGTATTACACACTTGTAACCAAGATGTATTAATGGGTATCATAAAGGGAAGTTGATTAACCGTACTGTCTACAGTGCCACTATGCACCGGTACCTGCTCGGCTATTTTAAGCAGAGTCGGAGAAGCACACCCCTCCCCTTTCATTACTACAACTGTATCAATTCTCTTATGCTTATTCTTAGTCGTTAATTTTGAAGTAGACTCCAATGAACCATTTAACTTAATTCTTGAATAAGTAGCACTATCCTCACCACGTGTAACTTTACTTTTTCAATCCCTACGGCATTTTATGCGTTTATGACTCCGACTCCCACACCGTGAACACCAATGACCATAATCACATGTCATACTATCACGCGAACAGCCCTGCTCCCCATTATGCGCAAAACAAGGCTTCTTTCCGTCCCGAGTATATAGACGGTTTGAAGCGTTAGACGAACTAGCTCCGTTGGTCTTCTTATTGTCTTTTAAATTTTCAAATGCATAGTGCCGCAACGCTAAGTCATTATTACCAGCCTGAAATGCATCAAACCCTTGTTTCTGCGCTAATTTACGAATACCGGCATCATAAGCTACATGCGCCGAATTATTGAAATTATTGAATTTAGCTTTAGCACTCAAGAAGCTTATATGGTTTAACATAGCATGACATGCACTCATGTCCTCGTAGGCACTACTGTCCTTGAACCAAGCGCACGTGGCCTCAATAATTTCATATGTATTTAATTTTTTGACTTGCTTTCTGTCCGCCGTGTGGTGTTTCAAAGACCACTTACGCTGCCGCCGCCTCTCAGTGCTGGGCGTCCGGCTTCCTGAGCTAGAAGAGGACGACCTCCTACGACGCCGGTGACCACCGCGCCCGTGACCCGACTTGCTCCGCCCCCTTTTTTCCGACACGTCTTCCGACACCTCTAACGCACTCAGCTCCTCCTCAACTAGCTGCCGCTGCTTCTTCAACGCCGCCACACGCCGCTTCCTCTCCAAAACGTCCACCTCCCTTACTAAAGCCGCCTCTTCTTCCAGCAAATTGTCGCCCAACACACCTCCGGTCGCGCCACGCACCTCACTCTTCACGTCAGTATTCATTTCGTGTATCTGTTCAACCGGTTGTAAGGCTGCAGGGTGCGCTCGTGTTGCTCTCTTTTTAGTTGCTGATAACCGCATTGGACACAGCTCGTTGACTGGTAACATGTGTTTCTGGCCGCACGGACCACAGTAGTCTGACATTTGTTGCCTATGTCTGGGAACGCCCCCTGCTATGCCGGTGTCACACACCGCTACCTTCACCCGCTACACGATGTTGTTCAGGGTGCGGTTGACAAGCGAGTGTCGAGTCCTGTGCACCTCTGGCCTGGATGTGCGTGCGCCGACAGTGGCGCCGCAAGTCCCCTGGCGTCGAACCCAGGAACCACAATGGTGGTTGTTTATCAAAGAAGTAGTATAGCCGGATTCCTTTAAGTTACACCTGCATACAGAGGGTCTGTATACGCGCTATATATATATATATATATATATATATACATATATATATGTATATATATATATATATATGTATATATATACATATATATATATGTATATATATACATATATATATATATGTATATATTATATATATGTATATTATATATATACATATTCTATTTATAAAAATATATATATATGTTTATCAATCAATCAATAGTTCCATCCTCTAGTCGAGGGTTGGATGCAATGGTTCTCCACTTGTCCCGATGTTGTGCTGTTCTGATAGACTGTGAATAATTCAAGCCTGTCCACTGTGAAATATTTGTAAACATAATATATATATATATATATATATATATATATATGGCTTGGCCCATGCTTAAGGGCAGGTAATGGGGACCTTTCAGTTTGCATGAGTCTCTCGTCAGATGGCGCACCCTGCCGGTCTCTGTAATGCTGGCGTTGGATAGAAGCAGTTCCTTCTACTGTCAAGTGTTTGTCAATAAGAGGGGGCTGAGGGGTTGTAGTGGGGGTTGAAACGGTGTAGTTGGGTTGAGGGGTGTATGGTGGGGGGCGTATGTTTGTGTGGTGGAGGTGTAGGGGTGTGGTGAGGATGTTGGTGTGTGGTGGGTGGGTGTGTGGATTTATGTGTGTGTGATGGGGTGTGTGGTGAGTGGATATGGTGTGGTTGGGGTGTATGGTGGGTGTGTGGTGGGGGTGTATGTTTGTGTGGTGGGTGTGTGGTGGAGGTGTAGGGGTGTGGTGAGGATGTTGGTGTGTGGTGGGGGTGTATGGGGATTTAGGTGTGTGTGGTGGGGGGTGTGGTGAGTGGGTATGTGGGGTGGGTGTGGTGGGCTGTGGAGGTGTGGTGGGGGCTTAGGGATGTGGTGTAGGTGTGTGTGGTGGGGGTTGATGGTGTATGTGGTGGGGGTGTAGGTGGTTTGTGGTGGAGGTGTAGGGATGTCTTGCAGAGCGGCACCTCACAATCTTTAGCATCCCTAAACCCCCACCACCCACCTACACCCCCACCACAGCCCTGAAGCCCCATCCCACACACCTATACCCCCTACACCCCCGGCATACCCTATACCCCTTACCCCACCACCACACTTACACCCCCACCACACACCTACCCCATCACACACACCCCATACCTACACCACACACACACCTACACCCTCACCACACACACACCTACACCCTCACCAAGCACACACCTACACCTCAACCATGCACACCTACACCCCCACCACACACATACACCACCACATACATACACCACACACCTACAACATAACCAGATCCCTAAACCCCCACCACACACCTTCACCCCCATCACACACACACACCACACAGATACCTACACCCCCACCACATCCCTAAACCCCTACCACACACCACCACCCCCACCACACATCTACACCACCAACACACACACATACCCACACCCTTCTATCCAACTCAGGGCCCGGCTCTCTGCTGAGGTAGGGGTCAATGCACACAGGGGTCAAGGTTGGTGGTGGCCACAGGTCAACCAGCTCCGGTGGTAGGCAGGCCACTGGTGGTCATGGTAACCAGAAATGCTGAGTCCCTATTGGAGGAACTGGGAATGCTGCATCCCTATTAGTTGGAGTGAATGGCATGATCCTATACCAAGAATCCATGTACTATATATAATAAACCAGAGGGGCTTGGACTCTCTCTTACACTCTCACTTTTGCTTTACTTTCTCTTTCTCTCCGTCTGTATTCTTTTTCACTTTAGCCAACCCTACATAGCCACAGACTCGAACACCCACTCTACATAAGGTCATATCAGGACGGGCACCGACTTGTGACAGTGCGCACTCATGGCAACTTTATAGTGCTGCCTCACTGGGAGACCAAGCCACCAGCACCATAACCTGATATCCCACTCAGTCACATTATCCTGACACTGAGCCACCAACCGGTCCTTGTCGTATCCTATTAATGTCGAGCGCCAGCCTAGGTAGCGACAAGTATAAATTTGTAAGTCATTGGTTGGCGGGACTAGGCTTACAGGTGCTGTGACTTATGGGTAAATGCCAGTCGTCACTGAAGTGTGCTGTACACTCTTGTCAGGTGGCTGTCAACTGAGTTAATTAAGTGCACTCAGCCTACGCCCTCGTGCCTCCATTTCCTCACCACCTGATTTTATATTCCATGAATAAGCTATTCGGGGCAAGCAGGGCAGGGAGGGGGGGGGGGGGCCTGGTTAGCTCAATGTGACTGAGTGGGATATTGGGTTATCACAGGTCATGGTGCTGGTGGCCTGACTTCCCAATGGGGTGGCACTACAAAGTCGCCATGAGCGCGCACTGTCACAAGTCGGTACCCGTCCTGATATGACCTTAGATGTTGCCAGGACGTAAAACTCAAACAACCAAGCAACCAATCCAGATGTATTGGACTCGAACTCCTCTTTCTTCACCTTCCACCACTTAGCGCTTGTATCTGACACCAGGGGTCGCCTCCACCCCACACCCACCTATAACCCCACCTCCACCCCACGCCCACACCCACACCTGCCTCCACCCAGCCCCATAACCAAGCCCACACGCAGCCTCATTCCCCACCTCGACCCACATTCACCCCCACACCCACACCCACGTAACACCAAACTCACACCCACACTCACACCCACACCACTCCCACACACACCTAACACCTAGCACCACATTCACCCCCACACCCACAATCACGTAACATACGAACTCCACTCACACCGACATCCACCCCTGCCTGAACCCCACATCCACACCCACACCCACACCCACACTCACACCCACACCCACACCAACATAATACCATGCTCACCCCACACCCACACCAACATCCACCTAACACCTCACCAACACCCACACCCACGCCCACACCCACAACCACACCCACACCCACACCCACACCCATACATACACCCACACCCACACCACACCAACACCCACACCCACACCCACACCCGCACCCACACCCACACCCACACCCACACCCACACCAATACCAACACCAACACCCACACCCACACCACACCCACACCCATACCCACCTAACACCACACCCACATCGACACCCACACCAGGACGGGGAGGTGGAAGAAGGAGTTAGCAAAGAAGTCAGCGTTCTTAAGGCCCGGTCACATACACGTTAGGGGACATAGTTGAACGTAGTGGAGGCTAACGTAGTGGAGGCTAACGTAGTAGAACGTAGTAGAACGTAGTAGAACGTAGTAGAACGTAGTAGAACGTAGTTGAACGTAGTTGAACGTAGTTGAACGTAGTTGAACGTAGTTGAACGTAGTTGAACGTAGTTGAAACGAGTTGAAACGAGTTGAACATAGTTGAACGTAGTTGAAAGTAGCTGACCGTAATTGAACATAGTTGAACGTAGTTGAATGTAGTTGAAAGTAGTTGACCGTAGTTGAACGTAGTTGAACGTAGTTGAATGCAGTTGAAGGGGACCGTTGTCTGGGAGCATCGAGACAAAGAGCCATGGGACAGCTTTGCGGTGTCGCGAAACAGCGAACAGGTGCCACAGAAGCGGCAGGTGCCGCCAGGTGGCGCCAATGTAGGTGAATGATGGCAATTTGCATAGCGATGGGTCACGTGTGCTGGAATCTAAACGCTGATTGGATACTTTGTATGGCTGCTGGTTGCTATGCATGAAGACTAGATAAATACCCCCTCCCCACAGGAGCAGACTTGCGTGCGTCTAGATATTAGTCTAGATATTAGTATAGATATTAGTATAGATATTAGTCTAGATATTAGTCTAGATATTGGTCTAGATATTGGTTTAGATATTAGTCTAGATATTAGTATAGATATTAGTCTAGATATTAGCACAGATATTAGTCTAGATATTAGTCTCGATATTAGTCTAGATATTAGTCTAGATATTAGTCTAGATTTGAGTGTAGATATTAGTCTAGATATCAGTCTAGATATCAGTCTAGATATCAGTCTAGTTATCAGTATAGATATCAGTCTAGATATCAGTCTGGATATTAGTCTAGCTACCAGTCTAGCTATCAGTCTAGATATCATTCTAGCTCATCATCATCATCATCATCATGCTGTCGGTCGCGATGTGACAAAGACTGCTTTCATTACTTGACTGCTGCTCTCATTTCATGAAAGCTGCCTGCAAAACTGATGAAGTGCTGCTGGCTTTTGCAAGTTACCAGCGGCACTCTCTTGGGGAGAAAATAGAGGTTTCACACCGGCAAGAACAGGCGCAAAACTATTTGTCCCTGCAGTGGCTGGTCGGGAGATGTTGGGAGTTCCATACATCAACCGCCCTTAATGCTGCCACAGTGACATGGTTTTCTGTTTAGGGTTTGCTCCCTTAGCCTTCGGTTCTGTCAAGAATCTGTACCACAAGGCAGTGGTTTAGAACTCTGCAGGGTAGGGGCGTCAAACTCCCTGAGGTATTGCTATACCTGCAATACCTGCAATACCTGCAATACCTGCATCGGTCTAGCTATCAGTCTAGCTATCAGTCTAGCTATCAGTCTAGATATCAGTCTAGATATCAGTCTAGATATCAGTCTAGATATCTGTCTAGATATCAGTCTAGATATCAGTCTAGATATCAGTCTAGATATCAGTCTAGATATCAGTATAGATATCAGTCTAGATATCAGTCTAGATATCAGTCTAGATATCAGTCTAGATATATCAGGGAGCTTAGGTGGTATAATGCTTAGCACACTGGCCCGGAATGCAAAGACATGTGAGTTCGAGTCCCGCTTTAGGCGCAATATTTCCCATTTTCATCAACCTCATGACAATATGATAACATGTTAGAAACTCCAAACCATCGGACTTTAATCAATTAAGGGACAGAAATACAAAACAAAAATACATATAGCAAGGACCAGTAAAGTTTTAGTACATTGTACACACGACGCAACCCCATACCAGGCACATTGATAGTCTGAGTGTAAAAGTCCATCTTTCGCACTAAAGCTTTTGTCTCAGTCGAGAACAATGGAACAATTTAATGAATAAATTTAAGTGATTAATTTGGGGTTTTATGTGTCAGTAATATTTCAGTACATGTCCCGAGTGATTGTGACTGGAAGTAATAACGGCTTTATAGTATTTCCCCCTGGGATGCCTTACTGTTTGTTTGTTGGAGTGTTATGTGTCCTAGCAACATTTAAGATCATATCAGGACAGGTACCGACTTGTGACAGAGAACACTCATGGCGACTTTTATATAGTGCTGCCCCACTGGCACCATGACCCGATATCCCACTCAGTCAAATTATCCTGACAGTGAGCTAACCAGCCCTTGCCCTATCCTAATAATGCTGAGCACCAGGTTAGGAAGTAACAAGTTCAATGTTATAAGGCATTGGTTTGACTCGACTGGGAATCGAACTCCCGACCTTCTGCACACAAGGCCCGCGCTCTACCGATTGGGTCACCAAGCCCGATGGGACGGAAATTGAAGATTCTGATCAGTCACATCACGAGTCACAGATCGAGAATGTTTCGGTTACTATTGTAGTGGTCTGCACTGACCTCTCAGGCAAGTAACCACATAAGCAGGTAGGCGTGGGTAGTGTGCTGATATCAGGGAGCTTAGGTGGTGTAATGGTTAGCCCACTGGCCCGGAATGCAAAGAGATGTGGGTTCGAATCCCACTCTAGGCGCAATATTTCCCGCAATATTTCCCATTTTCATCACCCCCACCACACTGGTTGCCGTGACCATGATCATGTACAAGCTACGTGCTGTATAGTTGTTGAACCTATACCGTGTGTATGTATATATGTAACTGCATTGCCTGTATGTATGTAATTGTAAGCATTAAAAGACTTACAATTCCAGGGGGACGAGTGTAGTAGTCTGCACTGACCTCTCAGGCAAGGAGCCAGATAGACAGGTATGCATGGGTAGTGTCTTGATATCAGGGAGCCTAGGTGGTGTAATGGTTAGCACACTGGCCTGGAATGCAAAGAGATGTGGGTTCGAGTCCCACTCTAGGCACAATATTTCCCATTTTCATCACCCCCATGACACTGGTTGCCGTGACCATGATCCTGTACAAGCTACGTGCTGTATAGTTGTTGAACCTACCCTGTGTATGTATATATGTAAGTGCATTGCCTGTATGTATGTAATTGTAAGCATTTAATGGTTAGCACACTGGCCCGGAATGCAAAGAGATGTGGGTTCGAGTCCCGCTCTAGGCGCAATATTTCCCATTTTCATCACAATATTTCAAGACAATATTTTTACTTTTTGAATAATTCGTATCCTCTACTACAGTGCACTTGTGATTAAATACAAGTAGATACCATGTTATGTGTAGTATAAATACTATTTATGCGAATATTATTGAGGCTGACGGTTGTAGCTGTTGAAGTGGTAACTGACACAGATACTAGACATCTGTTTAATAATGCATATGCTTCTACGGTTATTTACTTAACAATACATATTACTGATACGCGATATTTCCCACAGCAGCTGTGTACATAACATTGTCGCCAACTCTCACAAAATTCCTGTGAGAGTCACACGAAAATTGAAGCTTCTGATCAGTCACCTCAGGAGTCATCGATCGACCCTAAAATCCCACAAATTTCTGTACTTTTGAACAAAATCCCATGAAGTTTTGTACTTTTGAACAAATTTATGTGCATTTGATCAAATATAAATAAATATCATGTTGTCCATACGCTAAAATATCAGCCTGTATATAACCCCTTGGAAATACCCTCAAATTCCCCATTTTAAAACCATTAAAAAAATATGTCCACGGGGGAGGCATGCATTCCCCACGGAACCCCTCTAGCAAGCTCGCAGCCGCCGCCACTCGAGTCCAACGCCCACAACGCAAAACCTCAACGATTCTCAGTACCTGAAGGTTGGCAACAGCGCAGTGCGGATACATGGAGCAGCATGGAGCAGCGTGCTCCACATACGGAGGACTCCTTCAGGCTTCACTCAGTTCAATCAATATTTCCGCCAGCACTTCCGCCTCGGGTCGCATGTTCCGGACACCTCGTGACCTTTGACCTCTTCTACTCACTCAGCTTCCCTTTCACTGAGCAGCTCAATTGGCTTCTTCTGTTTTTTCTTGCTCTTTTCCTCTTTTTCCGCTTTTGTTGTTGTCTTGACTTAAAGCGTATGTCTCTGTTATTGTTGTTGAGGCTTTCTGCTGCACTTTCTAATATTAGCTCCAGGTTGGCGGCGAGTGATTGGGGTTTGATGTCCTAGCAACATCTACGGGTTATAACAGGATGGGAAGCCATCCGTCGTGTGTGTGTATGAGCAGACGTGGGATGGTCGAATGAGTTGAGCGTCCGTCTCCCGTGTTGGAAGACCATGGAATTTGAACCCTGGTCGAGTCAGACCAATGACTTAAAAATTTATACTTATCGCTACCTAGCCTGGCGCTCGGCATTATTAGGATAGGGCAAGGACTGGTTAGCTGAATAATGGGACTGAGTGGGATATCGGGTCATGGTGCTGACGGCCTTATTTCCCAGTGGGTGGCACTATAAAGTCACCATGAGTGTACACTGTCATAAATCGGTACCCGTCCTGATATGACCTTAGATGTTGCCAGGGCGTAAAACTCCAATGAACCAAGGCTACCTAGGCTCCCTGATGCAATCACCTATCCACGGTTCCTTGTCTGAGAGGAATGCAAAGTTTGTTTTATTTAATGACGCCTCGAGAGCATATTGATTTTTATCATTGGCTATTGGACGTCAAACATGTGATCATTCTGACATATTTCTTTGGAGGAAACCCGATTCCACCACATAGGCTACTCTTTCCGATAAGCAGCAAGGGGTCTTTTATATGCACTTTCCCACAGACAGACCAAAGTATACAACAGCCTTTGATGAACCAGTTATGGATCACTCGTTGGAACGGAAAATAGCCCAAACTGCAAGTGGGTCCAGTGAGCAGGATCGATAGGATGACCGACACCTTCACAGGTGGACACTCTACCGCCTGAGCTACGTCCCGCTCATATTGCCTGAAAGGAGACACATAGGGCGTTTTCGATTAATCAACTCGGGTCACCCTAGCCACTTGTTGGCGCATGTGCACATCCTACAGACTCGGGTTGAATAAACGAATACGCTTCTACACGCTCAGGGTGGGAAAAAATGGTGGCTTAATCCAACTTTTTTTTTTTTTTTAATAACCAATATAACTACAGCAAAATAGGATTTAAAATATTTTATGATCGCATAGTTTAGTTATATTTCCATTTAATTAATCTGGGTTATTACAACAACAAAACATGTAGGACTGGTACTCGTAGCTGTTATCCTACATGATGTTACCAGCGCAAATGTGATGTCATCGCTCCTAGCCAACCCCAGCAAAGACATGGGTTATTGGGGTTGGGTCGTTTTGCACACGGCACTTGTATTTGTCGACTCCACTCGTGGTGTTTGATTTGAAATTCTAGCAACTCGGGTGGCCCCAGTTGTCCGGGTCGTTTTAATCGAATACGGCCATTCATTGGGGGCATTCGACTGGGCCTCTCTATCCGAATATCAAAATATTTCCGAACGAATTCCTATTCGACTGGGACTGGAAGTGGGTTCATATACCGATGATTCGGATGTGTGTATGTGGCTCCATCCGTTCCATCCGTAAATCTTGCGGATAGAAAGGGCCCAGTCGAATGCCCCAATAGTCTTCCATGGTCGCTGGGGACCAGTGCAGATCGAGGACATTCAACTGCAGGTACCCATCTCAGTACCCAGGGTACAAGCGGAGGCTAGGGTGACAGACTGCGGCCCTTTTCCAACCCCGGGGACACGGGGCCCGAATTGGTAGAGCGCAGGCCTCGCGTGTGGAAGATCGGGAGTTCGGTTCCCGGTCGAGTCAAACTAGTTACTTATCAAATTGATATTTATCGCTTCCTAGGCTAGCGCTCTGCATTAATAGGATATGGAAAGGACAGTTTGGCTTGGAGTCAGGATAATGTGACTGAGTGGGATATTGGGTTATGGTGCCAGTGGCCTGGTCTCCCAGTGGGGCAGCATTATAAAGTCGCCATGAGTGTGCACTGTCACAAGTCGGTACCTGTCCTGATATGATCTTAGAATCTTGTCAGGGTGCAAAACTCCAACAACCAACCAAACAACCCTAGCAACTTGTGCAGTCATATCAGGACTGGTACCAACAGACTTGTGACAATGCACATTCATGGCGACTTTATAGTGCTGCCTCACTGCGAAATCAGGCTGCCGTCACTATGACCCGATATCCCACGCAGTCACATTATCTTGACGATGTTCTAACCAGTCCTATCCCTATCCTATTAATGCCGAGCGCCAGGCTAGGTAGCAACAAGTATCAATTTTATATGTCATTGGTTTGACTCGACCGGGAATCGAACTCCCGATCTTCCACACGCGAGGATTTCGAACTCCTGATCTACTCGGAAATAATGGGTAATTGTTCTTATAACAATGAAAATACATTATCGCCTTTTGGAAAAGAACTCTTCGGGTGCTTTGAAGCGAAGTTGTGTAGGGGATGCATTGGGTCGTGTTGCTATGTGGTGTTTTTATGTAACCGCGTCAGACTCAGAGTTGTATTTGGGAGAGTGGCAGAGGCAAGTATAGAACCACGGCTTTATAGCACCCATGGGCACTGGGCGCTGTGTCAGATTTATGTATGCAACTGCACTATCAGAACATCTATATGTGAAATATTCCGATAAAACGCATTGGTCGGGGAACGCAAATGGTCTATTATGGTAAAAGGTATATAGGGCCAGGGCCCGAATGCATGAATCGGAGTTAGGCTTAGCCGGTGCTACACGCTAGCTCTGGGGTAGCTATCCGTGGCTAGGAGGGCCTTGGTTAATTAGGTCAAGGCGTATGCACCAATGTCCAAGCCGGGGCGGATAGCTAACCGTGAAATTATTTATAGATTTGGGAATTCCCTTAATTCGACAATATGAATAATGCCACCAATGCGGCGGCGGCATTAATATCGGTTCAAATTTAGGGTTAAATTGATCAAATTTCACTTATGGCATATGTAATTCTGTTAAATATGACAGCAATGAATAGATTTGGGCCTAATATATGGTGGCGGCGGCAGCGATGTGTGTTTTGTTAATATGCGACAGTATGGATATCAACGTTGAAGCTCTCCGCCGATATGGCGCAGCGTTAATATCGGTTCGAATTTAGGGTTAATTTGATCAAATTTCAGTTATTGAGTATGTAATTCTGTTAAATATAATAGCATTGAATAGATTGAGAGCCACACACGCACACTAACCGGCGCGGCTAGCAGTTAAACCTGACTTGAAATCAGGGTAGCTTAGCCTAGGCTATGGTCGGCGGCTAGCACTGGCACCGGCTCATGCATGCTGATTTTCGACCGTTAGCTGTGTGGTGCCAAAATAGCCGTGGTTAGGGCCCTAGCACCAGCCCATGCATACGGCCCCAGGTGCATAATTGTATTTCTGTAGTTGCTGGTGATACTTTACTCATGGTCAATAGTCATTGTGTGTTAGTCAGATAGTGTGTAAGGGGCACTTGGAGCTCTACCCACTACCCCCTCCCCCCTCTGTTAGTCATGGACCACACACTCAGCTCAGGGCAGGTGGTGACCAGAGAGCCATGCCGCTTGGTGGTGGTGGGCAGATCACTGTAACAATGGGAACCCAGGAATGCTGGATGTTCATTGGTGGAGCTTGAGATGCTTGACTCTCATTGGAGAATAAGGTCAGGTGGTGTGCCATACCAGATCCATGTACCACTATAAATAATAAACCTGAGGGCTTGGCTCTCTCTCTACTTTCACTCTTTATACTCTTCCTTTCTCTTCTTGCGTATATGTATGTATAGATATATATGAATATGTATATATAAGGCACTGGGTACTGTGTCAGATTTATGTATGAAACTGCATTATCAGAACATATATATATATGTTTGTTTGATGTTATTTTACGTCCTAGCAACATCTAAGGTCCTATCAGGACGGGTACCGACTTGTGAGACTTGTGCAAGTATTGCAGGTATTGCAATACCTCAGGGAGTTTGATGCCCCTACCCTGCTGGGGCCATATGCAGGAGTCAGTGTTAGCAGGGTTTGGTGTTAGAGCCTGTTACCGTTTAGCTATCACCGACGTCGGGAACTGTGTCAAGTTGTATGCAGGAGCACATAACACGTTCATCATAGCTAAACTTGAAGTTATTTATAGATTTGGGAAATCCCTCTGCATCTGTACCCATATATTAGGCTTAAATATATTAAATGCTATCATATTTAACAGAATTAGATATGCAGTAAGTGAAATCTGATGAAATTAACCCTAAATTCGAAGCAATATTAACGCTGCCGCCGCAACGGTGGCGATATTAATATTTATATTTTCGAATCGACGAACGTAAAGTAAACAAATCGCCGCCGCCGCATCGACGTCACTTTCCATACTGGCGGCGGTTGCTTGCATTCGTTCGTTGATTCGAAAATATAAATATTAATATCGCCGCCGTTGCGGCGGCAGCATTAATATTGCTTCGAATTTAGGGTTAATTTCATGAAATTTCACTTATTGCGTATGTAATTCTGTTAAATATGACAGGATTGAATAGATTTGGGCCTAATGCACTCGCTAAACCTGCTATTTTCCAGGGGTAGGGTAACACCGATTAAGCATTTGGTGTTAGGCCTATCACCGCCTCGTGCATACCATTTTTCGCCGCTAACCGGGAAATTCCCACTTATCACCGTTTTGGCTCGCTACCACCGAATACCACCGACTCCTGCATATGGCCCCAGAATTGTAAACCCCTGCCTTGTGATACAGGTTCTTGACAGAACCGAAGGCTTAGGGAGCAAACCCTAAACAGAAAACGATGTCACTGTGGCAGCAAGCATTAAGGGTGGTTGATGTATGGAACTGCCAACATCTCCGGACCAGCCACTGCAGGGAGAATTAGTTTAGCGCCTGTCTGGACATGTTTTTGCCAGTGTGAAACCTCTATTTGCTCCCTGAGAGATTGCCGCTGGTAACTTGCAAAAGCCAGCAGCACTTCAACACTTTTGCAGGCAGCTTTCATGAAATGTAGCAAAGAGCTAAATGGAGAGCGGCAGTCAAGTAATGAAAGCAGTCTTTGTCGCATCACGACCGACAGCATGATGATGATGATGATGAGCTACTTGTGACAGTGCACATTCATGGCAACTTTATAGTGCTGCCACACTGGAAGACCAGGCCAGCAGCACCATGGCCTGATATCCCAATCGGTCACATTATCCTGACACTGAGCTAACCAGTCCTTGCCCTATCCTAATAAAGCTGAACGCCAGGCTAGGAAGTGACAAATATCAATTTTTAGGTCATTGGTTTGACTCGACCAGGATTCGAACCCCCGATCTACCAACATGGGAGACAGACGCTCTAACTCATTCGGCCATCCCGTCTGGTTATAATTAATTATACAAATTGTATATTACATGTTTCACCCAAGTTAATGGGAGTCGCGCGCCTACCCTTGGTTCAATGGTGCGGATCTGCGCGACTAGGGCGCCCCCTGTGAGTGCTTGGGACACTAAAATCGAACCGCGCTCCTCGCATTACCACTGTATTGTTCCTTTTGTATTTTAATGAGGCCGATCAATTGTCCGCAATGTTAAGGGTTGCACTTCAAATATGTCAGAAGCTGGCCATTTAAAATAAAAGTTACTTCAAACTATAAAGTAAGGTAGATTATAATGATCAACCTAATGTATTTTTCTCAGAAAATGACAGAAACTCAAAAAACCGTCGGACTATGCAACTTTAAGCAGCTAAAGAAACAAAATCAAACAAAAAAGATTTTGTTTAATTAGTCTGGGTGTAGTCTTGTCCTTTGAAGGCAGGCACCAGCGGAACTTCCCTCTCTGAATGGATGCCCACTGCTTCCCCCCCTCCACCCTCCCTCCTCACCTCCTCACCCTCCCCTTCACACAGACACAGGCGCGGGCGCGGGCGCGGGCCCGGGCGTGGGCGGCGGGCGCGGGCGCGGGCGCGGGCGCGGGCGCGGGCGCGGGCGCGGGCGCGGGCGCGGGCGCCGGGCGCGGGCGCGGGCACAGGCACAGACACAGGCACATGCAGAGGCACAGGAACAGGCACATGCACAGGAACAGACCGAGGCACATGCACATGCACAGTCAGAGGCACATGGACAGTCACATACACAGTCACAGGCACAGTCACAGGCACAGGCACGCAAGGGCACGGGAATGGGCACAGGGAGGGGGGGGGCACGGGCACAGGCACAGGCACGGGGAACCGGGCACAGGCACGGGCACGGGCACGGGCACGGGCACAGGGCACGGGGCACGGGCACGGGCACGGGCACGGGCACGGGCACAGGCACGGGCGCGGGCACGGGCACGGGCACGGGCTCGGGAACGGGCGCAGGCGCAGGCGCAGGCACGGGCACGGGCACGGGCACGGGAACGGGAACGGGCACGGGCACGGGCACGGGCACGGGCATGGGCACGGGCACGGGCACGGGCACGGGCACGGGCACGGGCACAGGCTTGTATATTGAAATGTGATTTGTGTGGGGGAGTATCGAGGTGGGGCATCGCGTTATATAAAAGGACACATTTCCAGTATCGTCTCCAGTACTGTGTGTAACAGAGTGGGAGAAGAGGAGAGGGGTGGAGAAGGTGGGGTGGGGGTGGGGGGGGGGGGGGGGGGGGGGGAGTTAGGGGGGATAGTGGGGGATGGTGGGTAGGTGGGAGTAGGTAGGAGTGGGGGTAGGTGACGGCTAGGTTGGGGTGGGGGAAGGGATTGGTTGCTGGAGTTTTACGTCCTGGCAACATCTAAGGTGATCCCCGTCCTGATGTGAACTTAGATGTTGCTACGATATACAGACAAACAAATATACGGTCATATCAGGACGGGTACCGACTTGTGACAGTGCGCACTCATGACGACTTTATATAAAAAAAAGTCTCAGATGACCTTATAACCACATGAAAATTTGGTTTAACCGTACCGGAAGTGGTCTGGGGCCCGACAATTTTGTTTGGATTAAGCGATAATTTGGATTAACCGACTTTGGTTTAACCAACTTTTTTATATGATAAATGGTAGTATTTTGTCGGGGCGCCGAAAAAAGTTTGGAGTAACCGATTGTTTGTTTTAACCGAGCTTGGTTTAACGGGGTTGTACTGTACTACTTAGTATTAGTGGTACACAGTTTCTGAGAATGACTCAACTCCAGTTAAGCTTTACCCACACCCAGGATTTTATTCCTTAGTGAGAGTTTTTGTTGTTGTTTTTTATATTCGTACATTAGTTGATTAAGCAGAGGAAATTTCAATCGCGGACGATTGGTCTTCCTCATTCCACTGCGCCTTGCACAATCCTAATAATGCCGAGCGCCAGGCTAGGTAGCGACAAGTATAAATTTTAAAGTCACTACTTTGACTCGGCCAGGTTCGAATCCCATGACCTACCAGAATGGGAGGCTGATGCTCAACCCATGCGGGCATCGCGTCTGGTCTTCTAATGTATCATCCATATTCTACCGGCATTGGCTGGCAATTTACTTGATTTAATTAACACAGGGGTAGATATTTCTTTGGGAGTTCTCCTGCCCAACCCTGCGTCACAAACAGTGCAGGGCCCGTATGCAGGAGTCAGTGTTAGCGGGGTTTGGTGTTACAGCCTATTACCGATTAGCTATCGCCGATGTCAGGAACTGTGTCAAGTGGTATGCAGGAGTGCCTAACACTAACATTTTAGCTAAACGTGAAATTATTTATAGATTTGGGAAATCCCTCTGCGTTTGTAGCCAGATATTAGGCTCAAATCTACTGAATGCGATCATATTTAACAGAATTACATACGCAATAAGTGAAATTTGATCAATTTAACCCTAAATCCGAAGCATTATTAAGGTTACCGCCGTATTGGCGGCGATATTAATAGTTATATTTTCGAATCGACGAGCGTAAAGTAAACAAATCGCCGCCGCCGCCAGTATGGAACGCAGCGGCGGCGGCGATTTGTTTACATTACATTCGTCGATTCGAAAATATAACTAGTAATATCGCCGCCAATGCGGCGGTAGCCTTAAGGAAGGTTCGAATTTAGGGTTAATTTGAATAAATTTCACTTATTGCGTATCTAATTCTGTTAAATATGGTCGCATTGAATAGATTTGGGCCTAATAAATTCGATAAACCTGATATTTTTTAGGGTTAAGGTAACACCGGTTAAGCCTTTGGTGTTAGGCCTAACACTGACTCGTGCATACCATTTTTTCGCCGCTAACCCGAAATTCCCGACAAACACCGTTTTGCCTCGCTAACACTGACTCCTGCATACGGCCCCTGGTCTCTTAGTTGGTCGCTTGTTTTTGTCCCGGGTTTTTTGTTGAAGATTTATACCGCCTGTCATGGATAACAGTGTAAAATATTCCGTATATGGCATAGGGGGGAATGCAAATGTTCTATTGTTGATCAGTGTACGTGACCATGTATATATATATATATATATATATATGTATGGGTTGGTGTTGCCTGAGTGGGATGTAAATAGACATAGTGGTGCTGGCAGGTCTGGGTGTGAGTGCGCTCAGGGCATACCCCCTCTGCTGGGATAGGGATCACCACACTCAAAGGTCAAGGTTGGTGGTGGTCATGGGGCCATACAGCTTGTTGTGGTGGGCAGACCACTGGTAGCAATGGGGACCAAGAATGCTGGATCCCTATTAGTAGAGCCAAGAATGTTTGTTTCCCATTGGGGGAAAGGGGTGGGGGTGATAGTCTACAATGAACACATGTAACAATATAAATAATAAACCAGAGGGCTTGACTCTCTCTTCTTCTTCTTCACACTTTATACTGTTCCTTTCTGTTTGCCCGTATTGATTTCACCATAGCCTGCCTACACAGCCACAGATTCGAGCCTTAGCCGTTACAACAGGATAAGTCTGAATAGACTTGTTTTCACCATTATGTAAAAATATACTGATTTTTGGTTCGGAATTATATATTGGTAGAGAGCATTACTACCCTCGGGTGATGGAGTGGGGACTAAGGTTCTGTAATAGACAAGCAATGAATGTCCCACTCACGGTGTGACATGATATAAGCTATGTGAAATATATGTTAGTACATAGTGCCTGAGATTGTGAAGAGATGTTCCTATAGGGGAGACAGTTAATGTTTGGTGAAGTGTCCCTCTATGCACCCATCAAGAGTGCAAGTGGAGGAAAAGGACATTTTTAATATATATATATTTATTGTAACTGTCTGCAACTACCTGTTACCGCAGGGCCGATGGGCAAGCACACCAGCCTCATCTGCATACAGTATGAACACCACCTACAGCTGGGTTGAGTGACAGCCACCCCTACTAGGGGCGTCGCCCCACAGGCTGTGGACGGTGCCTGATTGGCTGGCTGTGGGATGCCCAGCCACCTGCACTCCCTTGGCCACCTGACCACACTAGCCTCACTTTGATATTAATTATTCTAGAGACTGCTCCAGACACACTGGGCAGAAAGTACTCTACTCCTGGCTCTTGAGTGAGACACACCTACTCTAGAGCAGGAACCCAGACACTCTGCCTGATGCTACCACCTTTCCTTTTTACAAACTGAGCTGTGTGCAACAACCAGGGGACTCCAGTTTTTTTTTGATAAAATAGTTTATTCATCTGAATACTTATTTTGTCAGCACCGGGGCACTGGTCTTCCAGTTCAATGGGCTGTAGGCACTGACTTATAGATAGACTACAGAGGTAATGAAGCTCTGTGTGGATAGAAGGTAAGGGGTCAGGGTGATAGGTCACTAGCAGATTAACAGGAGTTGATGCCAATAAAGCACAACTTCTTCACTGTCAATCTTGCGTGACTTGTCTTCCCTTTCTTCCTTATGAGTTTGTTTGAGAGGGGCATCAGGTATGACAGAATGGGGAGAGTTAATGGTATTATCTGGTGCTCTGATGACCGAGTAATCCAGTGATATTATAATTAGACAGTTTGTCGATAGAAAGCCCGAGCCTACACTTTTACCGACCGAAGGGATTTTAAACCACCCACACCATATAGACATGGTATGAGAGCAACTGGCTGTTGATGACGCTGTAAGTTATACACAGATGTTGGAGTTTTATGTCCTGGCAACATCTAAGGTCATATCAGGATGGGTACCGATGTGTAACAGTGCGCACCCATGGCAACTTTATAGTGCTGCCCACTGGGAAATCAGGCCGCCGGCACCATGACCCGATATCCCACACTGTCACATTATCCTGACACTGAGCAAACCAGTCCTTGCCCTATCCTAATAATGCCGAGTGTCAGGCTAGGAAGTGATCAATTTTATAAGTCATTGGTTTGACTCGTCCGGGAATCGAAGTCCCGACCTCCTGCACGGGAAGCCTGCGCTCTACTGATTCGGCCAGGGCGTCCGGCATTGATCTGTTAGTAAAACAGGGACCAGATTAGAATTCCATTGGGAATGGAGCGACTTTGCTATGGCGTCAAATCGATACATATATATATACCAATATATATATCGCTGGTGTATATACATATATATATATATATATATATATATATATACAGTCTACTCTGTCTATAACGGATACCCATGGGACTGGAGCAAGATGCCATTATAGAGAGAGATCCGGTACAGGCAGAGACTGACTGACGGAATGGGTTGAAACCAACATTTTTCTTTTATGCTTGACTGACTAGGACGGTCCTTACAAAGTCATTGTTTAGAAGTTGGGGTTTTACATCCAGGCAACATCAAAGGTCATAGGTAGATTGTTCTTAGTAGTACCTTTCAGAAGGCCACCTCGTTGCCTGATGTAATTTGCATACACACCGTATAAATATGTACTATATAATTTATTATGTGGATATAAATAATGGTAGCCCCTTAAATGTTTCTCTCTACCCACCTTAACCTGTTGGCAGCAGCAGAATGTGGAATAACTTACTTACCTCACAGGATTAGAAACCTAAATACATATATAGGATTTAAATCTGCTGTCAGAATGAAGCTAATTGGCCAGGCCCAAAGACAATAAGATAATAAAATGACTGAATGCACAACCAGATATGTGCCCTCTGTGGTCCCACCCTCCGGTACATCCTGCCTGCTGGCCTCCCTCCCCCCTCCCAATACTCCCGTCCCACCAACATCGGGATTCCTCATTCCTCATGACAAGACCTAAATATATTTCTATCGTACAGAACAAACCAATAGTCAAGACATGTTGACTTACTAACATAAACATACCAACAACTAAAACCTTTTATGTAAATGTAAAATGATTTAATGTACCTCATACTCATTACTTACTGCATTGTGTACGCTTTAATTTCAGAATCTCCTTCACCTTTCGACACACTATATAAACTATGTTTTAAAAAAGAATTGTGTAAATACCAAGATACCTGTAACACGTACGGCCGGAAGACCAGTGATATGGCGCTGACGAAAAATTTACATGAATAAAATTCATTTACCAAAAAAAAAATATATGTGTGCATATATATATGCGCGAGTGACGAGTCCCACCCCACGCAAGCTGGGGGGGGGGGGGGGGGGGGGGGCAAGAGCTTGCTGGTACCCGCACCCCCCTCCTACCAGGAAGGTCGGGGGAAGGACCACTACAGAGCTTTATTACACGCGATAAAGGGTTTATCACTATCCATATATGTGGTGTATAACGTATTATGCGAGTATAAAAATACGAAGGGAATTTCCTATTATTCTATATTATTATTATTACTTCATACCATTGTTATTCTCCATAAGACTATGCACTTAACCGGTGGCACCACCTGCGCTCACCCCACCCTCCACCTGGCTCGCCCCTCTTATGTATGCAGTTATTTATATATATATATATAGTATATATATATGTACTATATAATTTATTATGTGGATATAAATAACGGCAGTGCCTTAATGTTTCTCTCCAACCAACTTAAAGTTGCATAGTCCGATGGATTTGAATTTCTCTATTTTCTTCTGAGATAAATATATTAGATCGATCACTAGTATCTACTTTACATTAGTTTAAAGTTACTTTTATTTTAAATTGTAAACTTTTGAGATATTTTGGGTGCAAACATGGACAATTAGTTTTGGCATGCTTCCCAAAACTCGGACACCATAGACTTCTGCAGTAACGGGTTCGGTTAAATTGACTTAGTATTGCCTTCTACGCAGAAACAAATGCTTAATAAGTGCATCATTATCTTAGTTAGATATGTAAAATCAAATCTAGATAATTGGTTTGGTTTTGAAAATTTAATATTTCATCGGACTATGCAGCTTTAACCTCGATGATATTCACTGGTGAGCGGGCATTCTCTCCTTCCCGTCTCCTCCACACCGTGAGCCAATGGGCATTTGGCAATATGTGTGCGTATACTGTATTTTTATTTACATGACACATGATAAAGGGCAAGTTATGGTATGCATGTATTGCAGGTATTGCAGGTATTGCAATACCTCAGGGAGTTTGACGCCCCTGCCTTGCAGAGTTGTAAACCACTGCCTTGTGGTACAGGTTCTTGACAGAACCGAAGGCTAAGGGAGCAAACCCTAAACAGAAAACCATGTCACTGTGGCAGCATTAAGGGCGGTTGATGTATGGAACTCCCAACATCTCCCGACCAGCCACTGCAGGGACAAATAGTTTTGCGCCTGTCTGGACATGTTCTTGCTGGTGTGAAACCTCTATTTGCTTCCCGATAGAGTGCCGCTGGTAACTTGCAAAAGCCAGCAGCACTTCAACACTTTTGCAGGCAGCTTTCATGAAATGTCATCAAGAGAAACCTGAAGGTGAGAGACATTAAGACGGACTCATGGACATCACTCTCACAACAGAGAGCTAAATGGAGAGCGGCAGTCAAGTAATGACAGCAGTCTTTGTCGCATCGTGACTGACAGCATGATGATGATGACTGTATACCTGACCTAATCGATTTAGCGCAGGCTTCCCATGTGGAAGGTTGGGGGTTTGAAACCTGGCCAAATAACAATGACCCTTTATTTCCCAGTCGATCGGCATTTCCCAGTCGAGTCAAACCAATGACTTACAAAATCTATGCTTGTCACTTCCTAGCCTGGCGGTTAGCATTAATAGGATAGGACAAGGACTGCTTGGCTCAGTGTCAGGATAATGTGACTGAGTGGGATATCGGGTCATGGTGCTGCCAACCTGGTCTCCCAGTGGGGCAGCACTATAAAGTTGCCATGAGTGCGCACTGTCACAAGTCGGTAGGTACCCGTACGGTTTTAACCTTCCAGCACAATTTCACAAGCCACAACAGAAACAAGATTGGTTTGTCGGTTATTGGAGATTTACGTCCTGGCAACATTTAAGGCCACATCAATACGGGTACTGACTTGTGACTGCGCGCACTCTTGGCGACTTTATAGTGCTGCCTCACTGGGAGACCTGGCCATAAGTAGTCCTTGACTTGATATCCCACTCTGTCATATTATCCTGACACTCAGCCAACCAGTCCTAGCCTTATCCTAATAATGCTGAGGACCTGGCTAGGAAGCGACAAGTATACATTTTTAAGTTATCGCTTTGAATCGAGCAGGGTTTGTGGTTCGAATCCAACGATCTACCATAGAAACAAGGAAAAAAACGCACACAAACAAAGTAAAACAGGATAAGGGACCTAACCTACCTTCCAAGTGTGCTCATCAGTCACCACCACGTGAAAGGTCACTAGATTAGGGTGAGTGGCCTAGCAATAGGGCCTCTTGTGAAGGATCAGGAGGATGGGAGGTCATCCCCTACTTCCGGTTTGTGAACACGCCATGACCCAGCTCCAGTGGCAGGCTCGAACCAACTAACCCAGAAGTGAGGTAATCGCAGTGTCATCTCTGGTTCATCAAAGGTTGTCATATGTACTGTCCGGTCTGTGGGAAAGTGCGCATAAAAGACCCATTGCTGCTTATGGGAAAAAGTAGGCTATAGGGTGGCAGCAGGTTTCCTCCAATAGCTGATGATAAAAATCAATGCGCTCTAGAGGCATCGTTAAATAAAACAAACTTTCCTTTCAGACGATTTCCCACTGGCTCGCAATACGAAACATGCATGAGACTACCGGACGGCTTTTGCGAATGCTTTTAATTGTATTTCTTCGCGGTGAATCATTTATTCCTTTTTCAGCGAGCATTGCTTCGTGGGCAAGTGAAATGCTCCAGCTGTCTTTGGTGATTAGCAGAAATAAATGTCATTTCTGCAAATATCGAAAAGGCTGCGCAATATAGCAGCATCAGCGTAATTCCCACTCGCGCTTCATATTCTCGCATGCTGCACGCGTTATATTTACCCTAAGTATATTTATTTACATGACACTCCGCTCCGCATGCGTATATATTATCCATACGCGAAGCTTGCGTCTGTGGATTGTTAAGCTTGCACATGGGCTGTCCATGCTGGAATGCTGCATCTAATCACTGGATTATTCACGTGGATTATTGCACATTGAATACAAAATAGGTTAATTGATCCTGCGTATGATCCAACACATTGCTCTGATCTAAGATTAGCCAGCGACAGAAGACAAAAAGCCGCTCCATCAAGTATCCATACCGAAGCGTAGACTCTGAATGAATGAGCTACTAGTACTAGCCAGTAACTAGCTTCCAGTGTCAGAGGTCGTGGGTTCGGTCTCCTCCCTCACACAGCCGGAGTCAATTAAAGGTTTTAACCTAAATCCGCGTGTGTCGCTACCGGTACCCAACCATCCACTACTGGCTACAGACTGCTGGTACCAGCGCCACCAGCAGCATTGAGACAAGGGCATGGCATCACAGCGCCAGTTGACGCTGGAGCTATGGTACCCCAGAGGGGGGCCAGCACTATAAAGCCAGAATGAGCGCGTTCGCTCAGTGGTGTCAAGTCGGGAGCCCCCTTCTCTGTTTCTGACGTAATCTCCGGTGTTGCTAGGACGTAAAACCAAACTCAGTCAGTCGGGAGTGCTTTGAGGGAAGACTAGGTGTGGGTGTGTGGGTGTGTGGGTGTGTGGGTGTGTGGGTGTGTGGGTGTGTGGGTGTGGTGGGTGTGGTGGGTGAGTGTGTGGGTGTGTGGGTGTGTGGGTGGTGGTGTGGGTGGGTGCGTGGGTGTGTGGGTGTGTTGGTGTGTGGGTGTGTGGGGTTTGGGTGTGTGGGTGTGTGGTGGGTGGTGTGTGTGGTGTGTGGGTGTGTGGGTGGTGGCTGTGCTGTGTCTGTGTCTGTGTCTCTGACTGTGAATGGTCCAGGCAGGGTGAGGGGGCGGGGTGGGTGTGACTCGGTGAAGCCGGGCAGGCCGGCGGCTCCTGACGGCCTTGTTCCCCGCCTTCCCGGCAGCAAACTCCGGTTAGTCGTGCCCCACACGGCACACTCCCCCCACAGAGAGCGTAGATAGGGAGAGAGAGGGGGGGGAGGGGAGGGAGAGTGGGGAGAGAGAAAGGAGAAGAGGAGAGGGGAGGAGGGAGGAGACGGGGAGGGGAGTGAGGGGGGGAGGGGAGGAGGGGTTGGGGGAACGGGGAGGAGGGGAGGAGGGGAGGGGAGGGATGGGGTGAAGGAAGGGAGGGAGGAGGGGAGGGTTAGTGGTGAAGGGTAGGGTTTGAGGAGAGGGTGGGATTTTAGGTAGTGTGGTGAGGGAGGGAGGGGAGGGGAGGGAGAGGAGGAGGAGAGGGGAGTGGATAGGAGGGAGGGAGGGGAAGGTGAAGGACGATAAGGGGAAGGGAGGAGACGGGGAGGGGAGGATGGGGCGGAGGAGGATGGGGTGGAGGCAGGGGAGGGGAGGAGGATGGGGGAGGGAAGGAAGGGAGGGGGAGGGGAGGAAGAGAGGGGAGGGGAAGGAGGGGAGGAGGAGAGGGGAGGAGGGGAGGGGGAAGGGAGGAGGAGAGGGGAGGGGAGGGTATGAAGGTAGGGGAAGGCGGGGAGGAGGGGAGGAGGTGAGGGGGAGGGGGGTGGGGAGGAGGAGAGGGGAGGGGGAGGGGGAGGGGGAGAAGGCAGAGTGTGTGTGTAGGTGTGGATATGAGCCTGAGGGTGGGAATGTGTGAGTGTGAGTGTGCGTGTGGGTGTGGGTGTAAGGGGTGAATACAAGTGCAAAGTGTGAACACCTCGCCTTCAGGTAACTGTATTCCTCCAGAGCGTCATTGCAATCTCTCCAGGTTTTAACGATTCACACTTCACACAACGCGTACCTTCCTCCTACATGCGTGCACCGCACGCACATCCAAAACAAACCGGAAGTCCTCTCCACTTCCGGTAAGCAAACTCTCCACTGCTCCCCTCGCCCCCGTAAAAGGCTCCTGCAGGTCCCTGAACTCACAGAGCGCGTTGAACACATTTATGGGGAGCGGGACGTAGGTAGCTCAGGCGGTAGAGTGTCCACCTGTGAAGGTGTCAGTCATCCTATCGATCCTGTTCAGTGGACACATTTGCAGTTTGGGCTATTTTCCGTCCCAACCAGTGGTCCACAACTGGTTCATCAAAGGCTGTGGTATGTGCTGTCAGGTCTGTGGAAAATGCATATAAAAGACCTCTTGCTGATTATCGGAAAAAGTAGCCTATGTGGCGGCAGTCGGTTTCCTCCAAAGAAATATGTCAGAATGACCATATGATAGACGTCCAATAGCCGATGACACAAAAATCAATGTGCTCTAGAGGTGTCATTATAAAAAAAAAGTAATATTAAGAAATTGCATACATATGTGGAGAATATTTGTCTGTGTGAGTAAGTGAGTAAGTGAGTTTGTTGTTTGTTTGTTTGTTGTTGTTTTACGTCCTAGCAACATCTAAGGTCATATCAGGACGGGGAGTAAGTGAGTAAGTGAGTGAGGGTGTGAGTGTGGGGTGTTTGGCTGAGGTCCGCTCTCAAGCACATATACACACACAGATATATATCATACACTGGAAGTCCTCTGCCATGTGAGCGCGGTGGCCGAATGTGTAGAGAGCGTGAGTTTGGTTCCTCGTCGAGTCAACGAGTCAAACCAATGACTTATCAAATTGATACCTGCCATTGCCTAGCCTTGCACTCGCTCGGCATTAATAGGATAGGGCAAGAACTGGTTAGCTCAGTGTCAGGATAATGTGACTGAGTGGGATATCAGGTCACGGTGCTGGCAGTAGGCCTGATTTCCCAGTCGCAGTGGGGCAGCACTATAAATATAAAGTCGCCATGAGTGCGCACTGTCACAAGTCGGTCGGTACCCATACTGATAAAGATATGACCTTAGATGTTGCCAGGACGTAAAACTCCAACAAAGAACAAACCATCCTGATTTGACTTTAGATGTTGCCAGGGCGTAAAACTCCAATAGCCAACCATCCATGTATATTAAATCCTCCGGTGTGACTGACACTGGTCTACATCCGGTACATCAAATCCGACTGACACTGGTCTACATCCGGTGGAGGCGAGGAGGACGCATGCAGGTGGCGCCACCGGTCCAGTGTTGGGTCTTACGGAGTATAACAATTAATAATAATAATATTAATTCCCTTACGTATCTTTATACTTACATAATGCGTTATACATTACATATACGCACACACACGCATATATATCGTACACCGGAAGTCCTCTGCTATCCACTTCCGGTCGGAGCGACATCCAGTCACGTGTAGACGCGCACATCTGCTCCCCCCGCCGGCATGCATGCATATACACAGCGGCGCGCCACCTAGTGTCAGTTGATGGAAACACTGCTGGCCAGCTCTCCCTCCCGGGGCCGTCCACTGCTCTCGACGCTGGTCCCAGCGTCCCCTGGAGCGTCCGCTCCTTCCTTCCGCTGGTTCCCGGATTCCCTGGCTTGCTGGTTTGCTGGTTGGCTGGTTGGCTGGTTCCTGGCTGGGCGGTGTTCTGATAGAAGGAGCGACGGGGACTGGTGGAGGCAGGAGGAGGGAGGAGGAGGCAGGAGCAGGAGGAGCAGGAGGAGCAGGAGGGAGGAGGGCGTCTGTCTGTGTGTCACGCCGACGGGGCTTCACTCCACTCCACCCCGGGACGCCTTACACGGGGAGGCAGCGTTGGCCGAGGGTGGGGCGGGGGTGGGGTGGGTGGGGGGTACCTTGTGTGTGTGTGTACAGATTGGTGGTACCTAACGCTGGTACCCGGTGTGTGTGTGATGGTACCTGACGTGTGTGTGTACAGATTGCTGGTAGCTAACGTTGGTATGGTGCGTATGCTGGTACCCGGTGTGTATATATACAAATTGCTGGTAGCTAACGTTGGTATGGTGCATACGCTGGTACCTAGCATGTGTGTGTGTACAAATTGCTGGTAGCTAACGTTGGTATGGTGCGTATGCTGGTACCCAGTGTGTGTATACAAATTGCTGGTAGCTAACGTTGGTATGGTGCGTATGCTGGTACCCGGTGTGTATATATACAAATTGCTGGTAGCTAACGTTGGTATGGTGCATACGCTGGTACCTAGCATGTGTGTGTGTACAGATTGCTGGTAGCTAACGCTGGTATTGTCTGTATGCTGGTACACGGCCAATGTGTGTGTGTACAGAATGTTGGTAGCTAACGCTGGTACTCGGTGTGTGTGTATACAAATTGCTGGTAGCTAACGTTGGTATGGTGCGTATGCTGGTATGTGGAGTGTGTGTGTACAGATAGCTGGTAGCTAACGTTGGTATGGTGCATACGCTGGTACCTAGCATGTGTGTGCGTACAGATTGCTGGTAGCTAACGTTGGTATTGTCTGTATACCTGGTACCGGGCATGTGTGCGTACAGAATGCTGGTAGCTAACGTTGGTATTGTCTGTTTGCTGGTACCCGGCCAATATGTGTGTGTACAGAATGTTGGTAGTTAACGCTGGTACCCGGTGTGTATATACAAATTGCTGGTAGCTAACGTTGGTATGGTGCGTATGCTGGTACCTGGCATGTGTGTGTACAGAATGCTGGTAGCTAACGTTGGTATGGTTCATAACCTGGTACCCAGTGCGTGTATGGATTGCTGGTTCCTAATGCCGATATGTTTCATTTGCTGGTACCCGGTGTGTGTGTATGTCTGTGATGGTACCTGGCGTGTGTGTGTATATACACATGCCAGGACCATAGTTACCGGACCATATTTCAGTATATTCTGCTGGTACCTAGAATCTATAGTGACTACACTGGTACCTTGTGTCAGTATATTCCGCTGGTACCTAGAATCTATAGTGACTATACTGGTACTTTGTGTCAGTATATTCCACTGGTACCTAGAATCTATAGTTACTACACTGGTACCTTGTGTCAGTATATTCCACTGGTACCTAAAATCTATAGTCACTACACTGGTACCTTGTGTCAGTATATTCCACTGGTACCTAGAAGTTATAGTGGCTAAACTGGTACCTTGTGTCAGTATATTCCACTGGTAACTAGAATCTATAGTGACTACACTGGTACCTAGTGTCAGTATATTCCGCTGGTAACTAGAATCTATGGTGACTACACTGGTACCTTGTGTCAGTATATTCCGCTGGTAACTAGAATCTATAGTGGTTACACTGGTACCTTGTGTCAGTATATTCCGCTGGTACCTAGAATCTATAGTGACTACACTGGTACCTTGTGTCAGTATATTCCGCTGGTACCTAGAATCTATAGTGACTACACTGGTACCTAGTGTCAGTATATTCCGCTGGTAACTAGAATCTATAGTGACTACACTGGTACCTGGTGTCAGTATATTCCGCTGGTACCTAGTATCTATAGTGACTACACTGGTACCTTGTGTCAGTATATTCCGCTGGTACCTAGAATCTATAGTGACTACACTGGTACCTGTGTCAGTATATTCCGCTGGTACCTAGAATCTATAGTGGCTACACTGGTACCTTGTGTCAGTATATTCCGCTGGTACCTAGAATCTATAGTGACTACACTGGTACCTTGTGTCAGTATATTCCGCTGGTACCTAGAATCTATAGTGACTACACTGGTACCTGGTGTCAGTATATTCCGCTGGTACCTAGAATCTATAGTGACTACACTGGTACCTTGTGTCAGTATATTCCGCTGGTACCTAGAATATATAGTGACTTCACCACACCTTGCATCAGTTTATTCCACTGGTACCTAGAATCTATAGTTACTACACCATACCTTGTGTCAGTATATTCCGCTGGTACCTAGAATCTATAGTGACTTCACCACACCTTGTGTCAGTATATTCCGATGGTATCTAGAATCTATAGTGACTTCACCATACCTTGTGTCAGTATATTCCGCTGGTACCTAGAATCTATAGTGACTACACTGGTACCTGGTGTCAGTATATTCCACTGGTACCTAGAATCTATAGTGACTACACTGGTACCTTGTGTCAGTATGTTCCGCTGGTACCTAGAATCTATAGTGACTACACCACACCTTGTGTCAGTATATTCCGCTGGTACCTAGAATCTATAGTGACTACACTGGTACCTGGTGTCAGTATATTCCACTGGTACCTAGAATCTATAGTGACTACACTGGTACCTTGTGTCAGTATATTCCGCTGGTACCTAGAATCTATAGTGACTACACTGGTACCTTGTGTCAGTATATTCCGCTGGTACCTAGAATCTATAGTGGCTAAACTGGTACCTTGTGTCAGTATATTCCGCTGGTACCTAGAATCTATAGTGACTACACTGGTATCTTGTGTCAGTATATTCCGCTGGTACCTAGAATCTATAGTGACTACACTGGTACCTGGTGTCAGTATATTTTGCTGGTACCTAGAAGCTATAGTGACTTCACGCGTACCTTGTGTCAGTATATTCCGCTGGTACCTAGAATCTATAGTGACTTCACCACACCTTGCGTCAGTATATTCCACTGGTACCTAGAATCTATAGTTACTACACCATACCTTGTGTCAGTATATTCCGCTGGTACCTAGAATCTATAGTGACTTCACCACACCTAGTGTCAGTATATTCCGCTGGTACCTAGAATCTATAGTGACTTCACCATACCTTGTGTCAGTATATTCCGCTGGTACCTAGAATCTATAGCGGTTACACTGGTACCTTGTGTCAGTATATTCCGCTGGTACCTAGAATCTATAGTGACTACACCATACCTGGTGTCAGTATATTCCGCTGGTACCTAGAATCTATAGTGACTACACTGGTTCCTGGTGTCAGTATATTCCGCTGGTACCTAGAATCTATAGTGACTACACTGGTACCTTGTGTCAGTATATTCCGCTGGTAACTAGAATCTATAGTGACTACACTGGTACCTGGTGTCAGTATATTCCGCTGCTACCTAGAATCTATAGTGGCTAAACTGGTACCTTGTGTCAGTATATTCCGCTGGTACCTAGAATCTATAGTGGCTACACCGTACCTGTGTCAGTATATTTCACTGGTACCTAGAATCTATAGTGACTACACTGGTACCTTGTGTCAGTATATTCCGCTGGTACCTAGAATCTATAGTGACTACACAGTACCTTGTGTCAGTATATTTCACTTGTACCTAGAATCTATAGTGACTACACCACACCTTGTGTCAGTATATGCCGCTGGTACCCAGTGTTTGCATGTCTTGCTGGTACTTGCCACCATTGCTGGGGCCATATGCATGGAGCAGTGTTAGGAGGCAAAACGCATTTAGCGCGGGATTTCTGGTTTAGTGCGGACAAGTTGGTATGCATGGAGCAGTGTTAGGCCTAACACCGAGCGTTTAAACTCGGAAATTCTAACTCTGCTGATATCTGGTTTACAGCGGTGTTAGTGCTAGGTTAGTGTCAGGATGGAACCCAAATCTACTCAATGCTATCATATTTAACAGAATTACATACGCAATAAGTGAAATTTAAGCAAATTAACCCTAAAAACGAAGCGATATTAACGCAGCAGCCGCATTGGCGGCGATATTAATAGCTATATTTTTGAATCGACGAAGGTACAGTAAGCAGTATGGAAAGCGACGTCGATGCGGCGCCGGCGGCGATTTGTTTACTTTACGTTCGTCGATTCGAAAATATAACTATTAATATCGCCGCCAATGCGGCTGCTGCGTTAATATCGCTTCGTTTTTAGGGTTAATTTGCTTAAATTTCACTTATTGCGTATGTAATTCTGTTAAATATGATCGCATTCAATAGATTTGAGCCTAATATATGGCTACAAATGCAGAGGGATTTCCCAAATCTATAAATACATTCACGTTTAGCTAACACTCACCGTTTAAGCGCCCATGCATACAGCTTGACATAGTTCTCGACGACGCCGATAAACGGTGATAGCTACCCAGTGTTAGAGGGATAACACCACACGCCTCTAACACTGCTCCATGCATATGGCCCCTGGTGTCAGACGTGTGTGCGGTGACAACGTGTTACTACTAGAGACAGATCCGACAAGGAGCGGAGAGGTGGCAGGTGGCAGGTGGCAGGTGGCAGGTGACAGGTGGCAGTTGGCAGTTAGCAGTTGGCATGTGGCATGTGGCAGGTGGCAGGTGGCATTTGGCATGTGGCAGGTGGGAGGTGGGAGGTGGGAGGTGGGAGGAGGGAGGTGGGAGGTGGGAGGTGGGGGTGGGAGGTGGGAGGTGGGAGGTGGGAGGTGGGAGGTGGGAAGCGGGAGGTGGGAGGTGGGAGGTGGGAGGTGGGGGGTGGGAGGTGGGAGGTGGGAGGTGGGAGGTGGGAGGTGGGAGGTGGGAAGCGGGAGGTGGGAGGTGGGAGGTGGGAGGTGGGAGGTGGGACACCTAGTGTTCAATGCGTTCGTCCTGGGACTCCGGGACGCCGAGATGCCCGGTGGTGCGAGGGATCCACGGGCAACCAGCGGCGGACTGCGGGCGCGGGTCCGCCTGGAGATGGGCGGAGACGGTGGTGCCACCTGGTGCCAGATGCCGGAAGCGCCGGAGTGGATGTGGATTGAGAGAAGAGGGAGGGGGAGGGGGGTTGGTGGAGGGTGGGGGGAGGGCGGAGAGAAAGGACGGTGGGGGAGGGCGGGGGAGGCCGGGTAGAGAAAAGGGAAGAGAGGGGGAGGGAAAGAGGAGAGTTGGAGGGAGTGAGGGGGGGATATATTATTAATATAGTATTAATATATTATTTATATGTTATTGATATATTATTAATCTGTTATTAATATAGTATTAATATATTAATAATATATTATTAATATATTATTGATATATTATTAATATATTATTAATATATTATTAATATATTATTAATATATTATTAATATATTATTAATATATTATTAATATATTATTAATAGATTATTAATATATTACTAATATATTATTAATATATTATTAATATATTATTAATATATTATTAATATATTTTTAATATATTATTAATATGTTATTAACAAATTATTGATATATTATTGATATATTATTGATATATTATTAATATATTATTAATATATTATACATATATTATTAATATATTATTAATATGTAGTAGTGTGCACTGACCTCTCAGGCAAGTGACCACATAGACAGGTAGGCATGGGTACTGTGTTGATATCAGGGAGCCTAGGTGGTGTAATTGTTAGCACACTGGCCCGGAATGCAAAGAGATGTGGGTTCGAGTCCCGCTCTAGGCGCAATATTTCCCATTTTCATCACCCCCATGACAAATATATTGTTATTATAGTATTAATATATTATTAATGCATTACTAATGCATTACTATTATATTATTAATACATTATTAATACATTACTAATACATTATTGATCAAATATTAATATATTATTAATATATTATATTAATATTTTATTAATATATTATTTATATACGATTAATAAATTATTAATGTATTAGTAATATATTAATAATATATTACTAATATATTATTAATATTTTAGTAATATATTATTAATATTTTAGTAATATATTATTTATATACGATTAATATATTATTAATGTACTAGGAATATATTAGTAATATATTAGTAATATATTAGTAATATATTTATATAAATCCATCATGAGTGCTCAATCGCAAGTCGATAGTCATCCATCTTGATATTACCCCAGATCTTACTCTTACTAAGACGCAAAGCTGTTATAGCTACAGATAGCCAAACAACAAACCAATTGTAGAACTAACATCCTCACAGAGATTATGGGAGTGGGACATAGCTCAGGCGGTAGCGTGTCCATCCGTGAAGGCGTCGATCATCCTATCGATCCTGCTCAGTGGACACATTTGCAGTTTGGGCTATATTCTATTCCAACCAGTGGTCCACAGACTTCTTCATCAAAGGTTGTGGTATGTATTGTCCTGTCTGTGTGAAAGTGCATATAAGAGATAAATATAAAAGATAAAAATATAAAAGACCCCTTGCTTATTGGAAAGAGTAGCCTATGTGGCAACAGCGGGTTTCCTCGAAAGACTATGTCAGAATGAGCGTATATTTGATGTCCAATAGCCGATGATACAAAAATCAATGTGCTCTAGAGCCATCATTAAATAAAACAAGCTTTACTTTTTTCACAGAGGGTCGGGAGATGTGGAAGAATACTTACAAACAGAAAGAATGCATGCAGTAGATAGTTGACGTCCAATAGCCGATGATAAAACTTAATGCGCTCAAGACGCATCGTTATCTTTACAGTAGATATCTACACAACAACTGAAAGTAACAAAACAAGGGGAACCAAGAGACTATTACTGTCTCGCGGTGAAAACTAATCATTAGACTTAATTGTTATGGGCAGTATAAATACACCGTCACCAAATACATTTAAAAAATAAGAATAAATTTTAAACCAATAAAGCGCCTTTCCTATCCCATAATCCGCTTCGCTTCGCGGTGTTTTGACTACGCTAACTGTAACCCGGTGTCATGGTATACAACCCCTGCCTGATCGCAGCCCCTGTCGTGGCTTCTGCGCATGCGCAGAGGTTGTAAACAAGGTCAGCTCGGCTGCAGAACGACTACACACTGCCAGTGTCTATTAAAGATTAATAGAAATGCACAACCCTAACCATATAAATTTAATATAATCTGTTCGTTTGATATGTTTTCTATATATGTTCCAGGGGGTTTGTTTCTAGGTGGTGTATAGTTTCATAGATATTTCACTTTTTCTGTATGAAGATTGCACTGACACTCAGAATATCCCAACTTTCACTATTTAGTCTATTATCTCTGTTTTTAATACTTTCAGCATAAATTGCTCTTAGGTTACATTAAATACTTCAGATCTTCCTCTTCAATCGCGCATTAAGATATTTTTAATCGATCCACTGAAAGTTTTTTAATTTATTTTACAAAAATAAATGCTTAGTCAACTGTCTTCACGGCAGGGGCTGCGATCGGGCAGGGGTTTTATACCATGACACCGGCCAGCCCCGTGGCCGTGCTCCTGTTTACGTGGGGAAGACCCCCGTAGCTGAACCACACTGCGTTCCATTACACACACCTGGGGCTCCTCCAGTACCCAGAATGCCGCGCACGTCTCGTCCCACTTCCGGTCATGTCTAGGGAACACTGGCCTCCCCGCTAGGTGTCACTCTGATGGACAAGCAGCCAATCTAACTCTATCTACTGGATGCGGTGGCCGAATCGGTAGAACGCGGGCCTCGCGCGCAGGATATCGGGAGTTCGGTTCACGGTCGATTCAAATCAATGACTTATCAAATTGATACTTGTCGATTTCTAGCCTGCCGTTCGGCATTATTAGGATAGGGCAAGTACTAGTGAGATCAGTGTCAGGATAATGTGACTGAGCGGGATATCGGGTCATGGTGCCAGTGGTCGGGTCTCCCAGTGGGGCAGCACTATGAAAGTTGCCATGAGTGCGCACTGTCACAAGTCGGTACTCGTCCTGATATGACCTTAGATGTTGCCAGGATTTAAATCTCCAACAACCAACCCTTTCTCTAACACTCTCTAACGTTGGTTGTTGGAGTTTTACGTCCTGGCAACATCTAAGGTCATATCAGGATGGGTACCTACAGACTTGTGACAGTCACCATTCAGTTGATGCTGCTTTAGAATGCGGTCAACCTCTACATGTTGCCAGGACGTAAAACTCCAACAACTAACCAACCAACTCTAACCCAAAGCCGAATCCGAATCCTAACCCTGAGCATGCACATTTTATTTTATTTTTGTAAATAATGGTAAACAGTATGGAGCACACAAAGTCAATACACAGGACACAGGACACAGGACACAGGACACCATATATGCAGGGACCAGACGGGATGGCCAAATGAGTTGAGCGTCCGTCTCCTGTTATGGTAGATTGTGGGATTCGAACCCACGGGTTCGAACTCTGGGCCAGTCAAACCAATGACTTAAAAATGTATACTTGTCACTTCCTAGCCAGGCACTCGGCACTATTAGGATAGGGCAATGACTGGTTGGCTCAGTGTCAGGATAATGTGACTGAGTGGGATATCAGGTCATGGTGCTGGCTTTCTGGTCTCCCAGTGAGGCAGCACTTTAAAGTTGCCATTAGTGCGCACTGTCACAAGTTGGAGTTTTATGTCCTGGCAACATCAAGGTGATATCAGGGAGGGTACCGATCAACTTCTGACAGTGCACACTCATGGTGACGTTACAATGCTGCCCCACTGGGAAATCAGGCCACCAGTACCATGACCAGATATCCCACTCAGTCACATTATCCTGACACTGAGCTAACCAGCCATTGTCCTATCCTAATAATGCTGAGCGCCAGGCTAGGAAGTGAAAAGTATAAATTTTGAAGTCATTGGTCTGACTCGACCAGGGTTGGAACCAATTGGTTTGAATCTGACGATCTAACAAAATTGGAGACGGACGCTCAACACATCCAGCCATCCCGTCTGGTCCCTGGTAACAGACCGAAGGTGAAAGACACCACTTAGCGCTACTTCAATTTGGGTCACACCTCTTCTTATTCATATTCATTTGAGTTTTACAACAAAGGCAATTTCTACAACCAGTGATCTTCCTTTTTAACAACTGACACAATTTGAAATGCAAAACCAATACAGTATAACCCCGTTAAACCAAGCTCGGTTAAACCAAGTGATCGGTTAATCCAAACCTTTTTCGGCTTCCCGGCAAAATACTACCATTAATCAGATAAAAAAGTTGTTTAAACTAAAGTTGGTTATTCCAAATTATCGGTTAATCCAAACAAAATTGTCAGAACCCAGGCCACTTCCGGTATGGTTAAACCAAACATTCATGTGGTTATAAGGTCATCTGAGACCCCACCAACTTTTTTCTATGATAAATGGTAGTATTTTGGCGGGCCACCAACAAAAGTTTGGGTTAACCGATCACTTGGTTTAACCGAGCTTGGTTTAACGGGGTTATATTGTATATAAATAAAAGCACAGTAATCAAAGTGTCCACATAAATGCATATTACATTCATAATGCACCCACATTTTTGCCAAAGACAAGTCAAAGTTGTGGTGTTCTCTGTGGCAGAGTGGTTAGAGTGTCTGACTTTTTTCTAGGTCGGATTCCTAATCTGAAGGTTAGTGGGTTGATTCCCCGTGCCCCCACCTCTGCCAATTTGGATTTCCACCGCTGTGTATAACTTACAGCGTCATCAAAGGCCAGTTGCTCTCATACCATGTATATGTGGTGTGGGAGGCTAAAAATCCCTTGGGTCAGTAAAAGTGTAGGCTCAGGCTTTCTATCGACAAACTGTCTAATGGTGAAAATAAGCCTATTCAGTATAAATCTTCAAGAAAAGAAAAAGAAAAGTCGAAGCCAAAGCTCGGTTAAACCAATCATTGGTTTATCCAAGCAAATTTCTAGGGTCCCTTCAAGTTTGGTTTAACGGGGTTATACTGTAATAGGAAATGATTGCATTTATTTTTTTAGTCAGATTACAGTAAAACATCCCTAAATCGACTTTAAATCGTCCATTTATGGAGGTGGTCGGTTTAGGGAGTTGTTAAAATCCTTACAATGGTATTGTATGGGTGATCGTTTGGGACTCACACAAAGCGATCAATCTAGGGGAGTGGTTGATCTGTGGAGGTGGATTGTTAGAGAGGTTTTACTGGTTGGTTGTTGGAGTTTTACATCCTGGCAACAATATAATACCATATCATGTTGGGTACTGACTTGTGACAGTGTGCACTCATGGCGTCTTTATTGTGCTGCCTCACTGGGAAATCAGGCCACCAGCACGATGACCCGATATCCCACTCGATCGCATCATCCTGACACTGAGCTAACCAGTCCTATCATATTAATGCCGAGCACCAGGCTAGGAAGCGACAAATATCAATTTTAAAGTCATTGGTTTGAATCGACCAGGAACCAAACTCCTGAACTTTTTTTTTTTTTTTGGTCCATTAGTTGTTTAAGCAGGGGAAATTTCAGTCATAGACGACTGGTCTTCCTCATTCCACTGCTGGTCGATAGAAAGCCCGAGCCTACACTTTTACCGACCCAAGGGATTTTTAACCTCCCACACCACATAGACATGGTATGAGAGCAACCGGCTTTTGATGACGCTGTAAGTTATACACAGCAGTGGAAATCCAAATTGGCAGAGCTGAGGGCATGGGGAATCGAACCGCCGACCCTCAGATTAGGAGTCCGACCTAGAAAAAAGTCAGACACTCTAACCACTCTGCCACAGAGAACGCCACATGCGAGGCTCACGCTCTACCGATTAGGCCACCACACCCAGTAGGTTTGACTGTAATTGCATCCATTTTTTTTTTACAAATCAGATCATTTTAATAGAATGAGGAATTTTAACGATTTGAGCGATTTTTTAGTGTTTCATTCAGAGAAAATGAAGCAATCTGGCGTCAAACGCTGCTGCGTTGTTCCAGGCAATCAGCAATTAGCAGCCATTGTGGTGAGTTTGTCAGAAACTGCCAAAGAAAATTAATGCAATTTGGAAGAACTTAACAAGGGTGGTGAGCGCAATTTGAGGGTGAATTGAAATGATGATTGGCATCGGCTGAAGCATCAAATTTTGAAAACTAAAGCAATTATTTACAATTGATTCTACATATCTAACTTAGATACTGGTGCGCTTATTAAGCATTTGTCACAACATAGAAGAGAATACTGAGGCAATTTAATAGAACCTGTTACTGCAGAAACCTATGGTGTCAGAGTTTTGGCGTGCTTGCCAAAACTAATTTGACATGTTTGCACTTCAAATATCTCGGAAGTTAACTATTTAAAATAAAAGTCACTTCAAACTGAAGTAAAGTAGATTATAACAATCAAATTGATATATTATTCTCAGAAAAATAACAGCTATTCAAAACCATCGGACAATGGAATTTTAATAAACTACAGGAATAATATGAGTCGATGGATTGGATGCGAAAGGATGCAAGCCGCGTTTGCTGATTATTTAAATACTGGAGATGAATATGCAGAGGCGGAGCTAATATAGATGTTGTGTAAGTCATTATGTGAGTATTGCTAATGACAGCAAGTAAGGAGGAACATAGAGAATATGACCAGGAGGGTGGAAATGTTGCACAGACTTTTTTTTATCGTTGATATGAGTCAATAAGGGCCTTAGCTCATAATTTCCGGAGGGGGTTGGACAATTTCGTCTGGTGGCATTTTTGCAAATCCAAGATGACCACCATCGCTGACCGATATAATAAAGATGGCCATTACTCAGTCAATATTTGTGCTAGCGATGTATTGGACGCGGTGGCTGAATCAGTAGGATTCAGGTGTGGAAGGTCAAGACTTTGAGTCCCGGTCAAGTCAAAGCAATGACTTAAAAATTGATACTTGTCGTTAACTAGCCTGGCGATTGGCATTACTAGGATATGGTAAGCATTGGTTGGCTCAGTGCCAGGATAATGTGACTGAGTGTAATATTGGGTCATGGAGCTGGCAGCCTGGTCTCCCAGTGGGGCAGCACTATAAAGTCGCCATGAGTGTGCACTGTCACAAGTCGGTCCCATCCTGATACGACCCTAAATGTTGCGAGGTTATAAAAACCCAACAAACACACACAGTCAAATACATGTACTCCAAAATAAATTGAATGTTTCGCATGCGATAGTTTCATATATTTTGGATTCATTGATTGACGGGTGGTTTATTTATGCCGTGTCGGCAGTATAGGCCATATTTACGACTAGAATTGTTTGTTTTTTATTCAAACATCGCTTTTACATGTAAAAGCATAGAATCAATTATATGTCAACAGGTCAATAGACACTTATGGATTTAAAAAGCTCACAATTGTATTCTTGAAGATTTATACTGCCTATCATGGATAAGTCTGAAAAGACTTGTTTTCACCATTAGACAGTTTGTCGAGAGAAAGCCCGAGCCTACACTTTTACCGAACCAAGGGAATTTTAACCTCCCCAACCACAGAGACATGGTATGAGAGCAAGTGGCTTTTGATGATGCTGTCAGTTATTCACAGCGGTGGAAATCCAAATTGGCAGAGGTGGGGGCATGGGGAATCGAACCACTGACCTTCAGATTAGGAGTCCAACCTAGAAAAAAAGTCAGACACTCTAACCACTCTGCCACAGAGAACACCATAACTCATGGCCAAGAGAAATAAAATATATTTTGGTGAAAGATTGCAACAGACTGCCTAGTGTAAAGTCACCATATCAGATCTTAGATGTTGCCAGGATGGAAAACCCCAACAAAAACAAGCAAAAGTCGTCATGCCTCAATGGACGCAGGTTCGTCACCAGTGTTGGGGTCAGGGGTATGTGGTTTAGTAACAATTCAGCGTCTAAACATGTGGTTGGTTGTTGGAGTTTTACAACCTGGCAACATCTATGGTCATATCAGGACGAGTATTGACTTGTGACAGTGCACACTCATGGCAACATTATAGTTAGTGCTACCACACTAAGGCTGCTGGCACCATAAACTGATATCCCACTCAGTCACATTATCATGACACTGAGCTAACCAGTCCTTGCCCTATCCTATTAATGCCGAACGCCTGGCTAGGAAATGACAAGTATCAATTTGATAAGTCATTGGTTTGACTCGATTGGGAATACCAAACTCCTGATCTTCTGCATGCGAGGCCCCGTGCTCTACGGATTCAGCCACCGCGCCCAGCCCAGTGCAGGAAAAGAAGACGAGAAAGACAACACACACCGCACTACACGCAACCACATTTCACTCAGCCGCAATCAAAATGGCGATTTAGGGGACGGAAGCTGCAAGGAAGCTGCCATCGCTTTTCACTTCCGGTGCCACCGGAAGTGAGACCAGAACTCGGAGCTTGTCACCGAAGGTGGCAACCGATGAGGCGTAGAAACCGGAAGTGCCCCCAGGAGACGCCACCAGCTGTGTACCCGCGCATGTGCACCCTGCCCCCTTGTCCTCCCCCATCTCCGCCCCACCTCTCGTCACTAAATTGCTTACCTCAGCAATATAAGCAGCTGAGCACCCTCTATAGATCCACCGGACACCGTGGCCGAATCGGTAAAGCGCGGGTCTCGCGTACGGGAGATCGGGAGTTCGGTTCCCGGCCGAGTCAAACCAATGACTCATAAAATTGACACTTGTCGCTCCCTGGTTTGGTGCTTGGCATTAATAGGATAGGGCAAGGACTGGTTAGCTCAGTGTCAGGATAATGTGACTGTGTGGGATATCGGGTCATGGTGCTGGCGGACCTTAGATTTTGACAGGACGTAAAACTCCCACAACCAACCAACAAGCAAACAACCAAGCCGCCTCGCTCCTGATATGACCATAGATGTTCCCAGTGGGGCAGCACTATTAAGTCACAATGAGTGTGAGAATAATGTCACTCTGTGAGTTTGACTCGACCGGGAATCGAACTCCCGACCTTCCGCACGCGAGGCCCATGCCCTACCGATTCGGCTATTGTGCCTGTTGAGTCAAACCAATGACTTTAAAATTGATACTTTTCACTTCCTAGCCTGGCGCTCTGCATTAATAGGATAAAGTAAAGACTGGTTGTCTCAAGAGTCCGGATAATGTGACTGTGTAGGATATTGGGTCATGGCTTTCATGTGGTTATAATATAAGGCAGCACTATAAAGTTGCCACCAGTGCGCACTGTCACAAGTCAGTACCCGCACTGATATGACCTTAGATGTTGCCAGGATGTAAATCTCCCACAACCAACCAACAAGCAAACACACGGGCAAATAACCAAACCGTCCCGCTACTGATATGACCATAGATGTTGCTAGGACATTAAACCCCAACAAACGAACACCCAAACAGTCCCTTTCAGAATGGTTGATGATTGAGTTTACCGAAGGCACCTGCTTGGTATGACGCGCGGGGGGTGACGGGAGTTTGCGGCCGAGTTCCCGTAGCGCTCTCGTCCTAACGAGATTTGATGTATCGGTGTCACTCTTTGTGGAGGGAGAGGGAGGAAGGGGGGTGGAACTGGAGTCCCCCCCCCCCCTCAATCCTCCCCTCACTCCTCCTCCTCCTCCCTTCTCCCCTCTATACAGTACAACCCCGTTAAACCAAGCTCGGTTAAACCAAACGATGGGTTAATCCAAAGTATCGGTTAATCCAAACAAAATTGTCGGGTCCCAGGCCACTACCGGTACGGTTAAACCAAACTTTCATGTGGTTATAATATAAGGTTGTCTGAGAATTTGTATATGATAAACGATAGTATTTTGCTGGGCTGCCGAATAAAGTTTGGATTAACTGATCGTTTGGTTTAACCAAGCTTGGTTTAAAGGGGTTATATTGTATATTTATACATAAAAAACAATAATCAAAGTGTCCACATAGAGTGTATATTACATTCATAATGCACCCACATTTTTGCCAAAGCCAAGTGAAAGTCGAAGCCAAAGCTTGGTTAAATCAATGATCGGTTAATCCAAACAAATTTCTAGGGTCCCTTCAAGTTTGGTTTAACGGGGTTATACTGTATCCCCCCTTTATATTGGCCGAAACTCTTAATGCAAATGCATTAAGCATTCTTTGGCGCCAAACTCACTACGTCGTCTGCGCCGACTAATTGTTATCATCTGGCAGCAGAGGTGCTGCCACCTATGTTCACCATTAGACAGATTGTCAATAGAAAGCCTGAGTCTCCACTTTTACCGACCCAAGGAATTTTTAACCTCCCACACCACATAGACATGGTATGAGAGCAACTGGCCTTTGATGTCGCTGTAAGTTTACACTGCCGTGGAAATCCAAATTGGCAGAGGTGGGGGCATGGGGAATAGAACCACCAACCTTCAGATTAGGAGTCCGACCTAGAAAAAAGTCAGACACTCTAACCACTCAGCCACAGAGAACACCACAATAGAATACCTGTATTAATAGAAGTGCAGAAGCCTAACCATATAAATTTAATATAATATGTTCGTTGAATATACTTTCTATATGTGTTCCAAGCGGTTTGTGTCTAGTTGGTGTGGTTTTAGAGATATTTCACTTGTTCTGTAAGAAGATTGTTCACTGCCATTAAGTTTGCAGTGTGACAGTGTGTCCTCCTGCAGCCAAAAGGTGCGCGCACTGACCTAGATACCTATGCTGACGTCATATGAAATAGGTATATTTGTTGTTGATTGTTGTTTTGCATCCTAGCAACATCTAAGCTCATAGCAGGTCAGGCATTCAGCTTTTTCACCTGTTGTCTGTGCACTGTCCAGGCCTCAGCTCCGTATAGTAGGGTGGATAGCACGATTGCACGCAGATCTTGCCTTTTACCCGCATGGACACGTGGTGGTTGTTCCAGAGTCTCTGGCGTAGTCGGCTGAAACATGCACTAGACTTGGCCATCCTCCTCCGTATTTCAGCATTAATGCGTCAATCACTTGATATAGTGCTTCCGAGGTAGGTGAATTCCAGAACAGAGTTCAGCTTGTTTCCATCAACCATGATATCCTCCTCTCGGGTTCTTGTAAGTTGGGTTGGTACAGCTGTAGAGTTGGGTTGGTACAGCACATTTCATGAAAGCTGCCTGCAAAACTGTTGAAGTGCTGCTGGCTTTTGTAAGTTACCATTGGCACTCTCTCGGGGAACAAATAGAGGTCTCACACTGGCAAGAACATGTCCAGACAGACGCAAAATTATTTGTCCCTGCAGTGGCTGGTTGGGAGATGTTGGGAGTTCCATACATCAACCGCCCTTAATGCTGCCACAGTGACATGGTTTTCTGTTTAGGGTTTGCTCCCTTAGCCTTTGGTTCTGTCAAGAACCTGTCCCACAAGGCAGTGGTTTACAACTCTGCAGGGCAGGGGCGTCAAACTCGGATTATACAACTTTAAAGGGCTATAGTCCGATGAAAGCATCAAATTGTCAAAACCAAAACAATTTTGCATAAACATGGATCCATTCAGGCAACATAATAATGTAATGAATATATTGAATACATAGTTATCCATAACTAAGTCTTTTGAGCTAACAAATGTCCAATTCCACATACAATTTTCACATCGGCATCGTTTTAAGTTGCGACCAGAAGGGATGGCCGAATGAGTTGAGCGTCCGTCTCCTGTTTTGGGAGATCGGTGGATCCGAATCCATGGGTTTGTGGGCTCGAACCCTGGTCGAGTCAAACCGATGACTTTAAAATGTATACTTGTCGCTTCCTAGCAGGCACTCGGGATTATTAGGATAAGGCAAGGACTGGTTAGCTCAGTGTCAGGATAATTTGACTATGTGCGATATCAGGTCATGGCGCTGGTTGCCTGGTCTCCAAGTGAAGTCGCCATGAGTGCCTGTCCTGATTTTACCTTAGATATTGCCAGATTCATATGTCAATCTATGATATTTATTTAATTTTGTATTCCAACTTTGAAGTTGTTGCTGAAATGTGTCGCAACAAACTAACAGAATCCATAGCTGCACTCACCACGCCCCTCGCGTAGGTTTGTTTTTGCTATTACGCATCCCACAATGCACCGCATGGCTGGAATTACGAACACCGTCTATTGCAGTGTAAGCACCACAACAATAGGAAGCTTCCGGGAAGAAAAGAAAAAGAAAGGGAAAAAAACGGGAAAAAAACCCGCGAAGCAGCGGAAGCACTGGGCACTTCCGGTACTGGGGAGGTGGCGCATCCTGGTGGCGAGTTAGTGCAACCCCCAACTCAATAGAGCCTCGTTTCTATGCAGCTCAATGTCACGTGACCTTCGTCACCTGCATGCATTTCGACCGCCTCTAACTTCTGTCTCCGCGAAGCAGATTTTCTATAATAAAAAAAACTTTCTTTCAATTGGATTTAAAGTTGCATAGTCCGATGGTTTTGCGTTTCTGTAATTTGTCTGTGATAAATATGTTAGGTTGATTGCTGTAATCTATATTACTTTAGTTTGAAGTAACTTTAGTTTTCCTTGTAATTTTGAGATATTAGAAATGCAAATATGTCAAATTAGTTTTGGCAAGCACGCCAAAACTCTGACACCATAGGCTTCTGCAGTAACAGGTTCTGTTAAATTGACCCAGTATACCCTTCTAGTTGGCAACATATGCTTAATAAGTCCGTCAGTATCAAAGCTAGATATGTCAAATCAAATCTAGATAATTATTTTGGTTTCGACAAGTTTATGCTTCCATCGGACTATGCAGCTTTAAAATCCATATCGAAGGTCTTTACTTGATTGGTTGGTCGGTTGGTTGGTTGTTGGAATTTTACATCCTGGCAACATCTAAGGTCATATCACGATGGGTACCGACTTGTGACAGTTCAAACACATGGTGACTTTATACTGCAGCATCACTGGGAAATCAAGCCAGCAGCACCATGACCCGATATCCCACTCAGTAACATTATCCTGACCCTGCGGCAACCAGTCATTGCCCTATCCTATTAATGCTGAGCGTCTAGCTAGGAAGCGACAAGTATCAATTTTGTAAGTTATCGCTTTGACTCGACCATGAACCGAACTCCCGATGTCTCGCACAGGAGGTCGGCGCTCTACCGATTTGGCTACTGCGTCCAGTGTTTATTTCATCTAATTCGGCATGTTCAGTTACTCATAAACATGGCGATATTTTACTGATTACAAAAATTAGAAATTATATTAAATACATCTTGAACCCGCTAAGCTGTGAGGAATCCCTCGTAAAGCGAAGCGTTGTTTTTCTTTCGTTCAATCTGTTTGGTGAACTAATACTCCCTCCGCAGATCCCACAGCATACACTGCGCCTCGCAGTACTTCCGGCTGCTATTCCGGTCGGCTTCCGAGACGCCCTGCGGCCACTTCCGGTTTATTCGTCACGTGACGTCCGTTCACTTCCGGTGCCTAATGAACCACTTGTGGGGAAGGCTGCTTCTGGACATGACGATGTGGAAAGGATGGACTGCATAAACAGAGTGGGGATGTGGGGGGGGGGGGGGGGGGGGGGGGGGGGGGAGGGGGGGGGGGGGGGGGGGGGGGGGGGTGGGGGGGGGGTGGGTGGGGGCGGGGGGGTGATGGTGGGGGGTTATGGGGGATGTGGGGGATGGTGGGGGATGTGGAGGGAAATATAGAATGTTGGAGTAATGTGGGGGTGAATGTGGAGGGACGGGGATGTAATATGTGGGATGTGGGGGGTGAAAATGGGTGGCGTGAGGGTTTGGTTGCATGAATGTGGGGGATGTGGGGAAATGTGGGGGTGAATGTGGAGGGACGTGGATGTAATATGTGGGATGTGGGGGTAAAAATGGGTGGGCGTGAGGGTTATGTCTGCGTGAATGTGGGGGATGTGGGGGAAATGTGGAGTAGAATGTGGGGACGTGGGAGACATTTAGGGGGAATGTGGGGGATGTGAGGTGAATGTGGAGGTGTACGGAAGGTTTAGTAAAGGTTGAGGGTGAGGGGAAAGTGGAGAGAGCATGTGGGTGAAAGTGTGAGTGAATGTGGGGGATTAGAAGGCTGTGCGGGAAATGTGGGGTCAGCAGAAGATGTGGGTGGTGGAAAGGGTGAATGTGGGTTTAAGTGTGGGAGTGAATGTGGAGTAAATATTGTGGGGTGAGTGGGGGTGAGGGAAATACCGGTGGATGTGTGGGGAGGTTAAGGTGATTGTGGGGGATCAATGTGGGGGGAGGGGAATGTGGGGTTATTTGGGGGTGAGTGTGGGAGTGATGTGATAAATGTGGGGTGATTATGAGCCAAGGTTGTCAATATGCGGGTGACTTGGAAGCATCAGGAGTGAATGTGGGGGGTGAGTCTAATGTGTGGTGGGGTAAATGTGGGGGTGAGTGGACCAGTGGAGTGAATGTGGGGGTTACCGCATGGTGGTGGGAGTAGGTGTGAAAGCGAGTAAGGTTTGTGTGGGAGGGGTGAAAGGTGGGGGTGAGTTTGCGGTGAGCATGGAGAATGTGGGGGATGAGGGAGAGGTGAGATGAATGTGGGTGGTTGGGTGAATGGGAAAGGGGGTTGTCATGGGTACTGGCAGGGTAATATCCCGCTGGATGCAGCACTATAAAGCCACCATGAGGGTGTGTGTTTTCTCAGAAAAATTAAAAATAAGAAACGTTTGTTTGCCACTATACAGACAAAGAAACTTATTTATTTTGGCCACATCATTCGTCAGAGTTCAATATACCGTACATTGTTGGAAGGGAAGGTGAATGGCAGCAGAGGGAGAGGGAGACCAAGAACAACATGGTTTACAAATATTTCACAGTGGACAGGCTTGAATTATTCACAGTCTATCAGAACAGCACACCATCGGGATAAGTGGAGAACCATTGCATCCAACCCTCGACTAGAGGACGGAACTATTGATTGATTGATTGATTGAGGGTACATGCACAGTTACAAGCCAGTCCTGATGCGGTGATCTCAGATGTTCCCAGGAAATGAAGCCGAAGTAAAAAAACAGCGGAAGCATTGCAAGCCGCAGTGCTCTGAATATACCTGGAAGTTCAAAGTCAGCGGCTGAAACTTAGAGTTCCATAGTGCGATGGTTTTGAGTTTCGGCCATTTTTCTGAGATAAATATATTGAGTTGATTGCTATAATCTACCTTACTTTAGTTTGTGGTAACTTTGATTTTAAATGGCTAACTTTGGAGATATTTGAAGCGGAACCAAGCCGAATTAAATTTGGCAAGCACACCAAAACTCTGACACCATAGTTTTGGCAAGCACGCCAAAACTCTGACACCATAGTTTTCTGCAATAACAGGTTCTATTAAATCGACCCGGTAGTCCCTTCTATGTGGTAACAAATGCTTACTAAAGTGAATATATCTAAGTTAGATATATAGAATCTAAATTTAGGTGAGTGTTTACAAATGTGATGCCTCTTCGGACTATTCAACCTTAAAGGTGTCTGAAAAATACTTGACATCCAGATCACGAAGAGTATCGGCTTTATATCCGCTCTAACAACCACCAGCCACCCCTACCCGCCCACCTAATGGAACAGTCCTTTGGTAGACTAGCACTTGGGTGACGGCATTGCGACTGCAGAGGGGTGGCCGGCTTAAGCACTAACAGGCCAGATGGGGCACTCAGCCAATGGTTGTGCAGTATTCTGATCACGTGACCGTTGTGTGGGGTGCTGGTTCTCGGCAGTAGGCAAGCACATCACCAGGGATGCATCTTATTTTGTTGTTGTTGGTTGTATTCTTCCTATTTTTTGTAAATATTTTATTCATCTGAACACATATTTTGTCAGCGCCGAGGCATTGGTCTTCCAGCCGTTGAAGCGATCACATTTGGTCTGTACACGGTGATGGGGAAGTGGAATGTGCTGCATTGTGTGCAGGACACCCCGTTCTGAAAGTGGGGGAGCAGCTTACGCTGTATAGTGTACAGCATAGGTACTCAATATAGCACAGGATTGAGTCTCCTGGGTTTGATGTCCTAATAGCACCCAAGGTCATGCCTTGGTGAGCGCCGACTTATAGTATTTTCCACTGATGGTGGATTTATAGTGCTGCCCCGCTGGTATACCAATCCGACAGCACCATGGCTTGATTATCCCAATCATTCGCATTATCCTGGCATTGAGCTGACTGCTGATTGATTGTGGCCGAATGAGTTGAGCGTTCGCCTCCAGTTTTGGGAGATCGTGGGATCAGAACCCATCGGTTTGTGGATTCGAACCTTGGACGAGTCAAACCAATGATTAGAATAGGGCAAGAACTGGTTGTCAGGATAAGGTGACTGAGTGGGATATCAGGTCATGGTGCTGGCAGCCTGGTATCCCAGGGAGCACCACTATAAAGTCACCATGAGTGTGCGCTGTCATAAGTCGGTACCCGTCCTTATATGACCTTAGATGTTGCTAGGATGTAAAATAACAACAAACAAACAATTCTCGTAATGCTGGGAACCAGGATAGGTAGGAACTAGTGTGGGACAGGAAAGGGGAGGGGACCAGGCTAGATATGGACAAGTGTGGGGACAGGAAAGGGGAGGGGACCAGGCTAGGTGGGGACAAGTGTGGGGACAGGAAAGGGGAGGGGACCAGGCTAGGTAGGGACAAGTGTGAGGACAGGAAAGGGGAGGGGACCAGGCTAGGTAGGGACGACTGTGGGGACAGGAAAGGGGAGGGGACCAGGCTAGATATGGACAAGTGTGGGGACAGGAAAGGGGAGGGGACCAGGCTAGATAGGGACAAGTGTGAGGACAGGAAAGGGGAGGGGACCAGGCTAGGTAGGGACGACTGTGGGGACAGGAAAGGGGAGGGAACCAGGCTAGCTAGGGACAAGTGTGGAGACAGGAAAGGGGAGGGGACCAGGCTAGATAAGGACAAGTGTGGAGACAGGAAAGGGGAGGGGACCAGGCTAGGTAGGGACAACTGTGTGGTGACAGGAAAGGGGAGGGAACCAGGCCAGATAGGGACAAGTGTGGGGACTGGAAAGGGGAGGGGACCAGGCTAGATAGGGACAAGTGTGGGGACAGGAAAGGGGAGGGGACCAGGCTAGATAGGGACATGTGTGGGGATAGGAAAGAGGAGGGAACCAGGCTAGGTGGGGACAAGGGTGGGGACAAGGGTGAGGACTGGAAAGGGGAGGGGACCAGGCTAGGTGGGGACAAGGGTAGGGACAGGGAAGGGGAGGGGACCAGGCTAGGTGGGGACAAGTGTGGGGACAGGAAAAGGGAGGGGGCTAGGCTAGGTGGGGACAAGTGTGGGGACAGGAAAGGGGAGGGAATGGGAAAGGGGTGTAATGATAGGTGAGGTGTGGGGGGGGGGGGGGGGGGGAGCGTTGCAGGGGGGAGCAAAGTGCATGGTGTAGGGGGGTAAGCTTAAAGCTGCATAGTCCAACGAAAGCATCAAATTTTCAAAACCAAACCAATTGTCTAAATGTGATGCTACTCGAACACCCCAACAGCATGATTCAAACTCACATAACTAACCACACTGGAGTAACACTAGAATATTTCTAACAAACTGCCATTAATATACCGCTTGCCTAACTCCAACTAAACAGACCCTACATTCAAACTTACTACAACTTTACCGAATGAATACAGAGGATAACTTCTGCTGACATTCTAAATACCATGTAAACACTCACATTGATCGACTACTATTGATCTAGTTATATGACATGATGACACTACTGTTAACATATCGCCACTGCCTTAACATATTGCTATGCAACTTTGGGGTAACAGAATGTCATCGTGTTATATCCTGCAAATTTTGTATTCAACAGTTATTGTATACCTTACTCTATATATATACCTTTTGTGTAAATAACCCTGAATTGAAAAATGGCTGGAAGACCAGTGCTTCGGCACTGACAAAAGACTTATTCACCAGAATAAATATATTTAGCAAAACACAAAACAAAAGTATATATGCTGCCATGTTTGTGTGTTTCAGAGTTGGAGAGTGCGATATTATTCTAGATTAGATAAAATAAATGGTGGAAATTTGGAACGTGGATTTTTGGGTCCTGGTTATCAGATTCCCACATTATATCAGCTGTTGAGGAATATTAACGAGGGTTCACGGTAGATTCTCTCTCTATAGACCAAATCACCGTTCCAGCAGCACAGTGCCTTGTGGGATGTGTCAGAGCAAAACAAACCCGCGAGAAGGACATGGCGCATGCTAATACACTGGGTGCAGCTATTGAATGTGTTAGTTTCAGCTCATCTCAGCTCTTGTTTGAAACATAGAATTCCAACTAAAAATATATATATAATAATTAAGATATTAATCTTTTATCCAGCATTGTATTTACATCAATATAATATGCACATCTTATGCCATGTGCATTTAGATTTAGACAAATCTGGGCACTCAGATTAGCTGATTAGTGTTCGAGCCATAGCCAGAGTCAGTTTTACTTATTTTATTCATGTTTTTATTTATATCCTATGGTTAATGACATATGTAGAACTAGAAAATGAGTAGGGTTAATCATATATTGGTTACATATTTCTCTGAAACAAGAGTCTGTTGACACATTTGGCATTTTAATATTTAGAACAAGAATTAATAACGGTGATGTGGATATCAGCCTTAAAGTGTTTTGTGTGGAATTGTATGTTTCTTAGCTAAAAATGTTTAACTATGGCTAGTTTTGTGTTAGTTATATTCATCACATCATTATATTGCATGTGTGCATACATGTTTATGCCAAATTGTTATGTATTTCTATTCATTTTGAATCAAATTGAAGTTTTTCCCTATGCGTATCGACAAAGTCACTGGCCATTCGCATTTGCTTTGCTGCCAAGGCCGTTTTCAGCGCATGTGCAGTCGGAACCGTGATCCTGTCTATTGAGCCCAGCTTTTACTGCGCATGCGTCCGCTGCCAACTAACAACTCCCACACTGTCCATCACCGGAAGTACTGCCCTGCATGATGCATGCGCAGTTAGTGTCGTCTGAGTGCCGACTTCCGGTCAAGCGGAATGTGATTAAGGACGCAGGCGTGTTCGAAACCAGGAGTGACGCCTTGTCGTGTCATCATCTGTTCCGTCATCAGAACTTAAAATAATAATAAACGCCTTAAACCAGATGCGATCGGGATTTGATTTCTGGTCAAGTCAAAACAATGACTTACAAAATTTAAACTTGTCGCTACCTAGCCTGGTGCTCGGCATTATTGGGTCATGGCGATGGCGGCCTGATTTCTCAGTGGGGCAGCACTATAATGTTGACATGAGTGTGCACTGTAACAAGTCGGTACCCATACTGATATGACCTTAGATGTTGCCAGGACGTAAAACTCCAACAACCAAACAACCAACTGGAAGTACTGCTCTGCATGAGGCATGCGCAGTTAGTGTCGTATGAAGGTCGACTTCCAGTCAAGCAGAATGTGATTAAGGACGCAGGCGCACTCGTAACCAGGTCAGACGTCATCGGGAATGACGCCTTGTCTTGTCATCATCTGTTCGGTCATCAGAACACAAATTGGTTGGTTTGGGGAGTTTGACATCCTGGAAACATCTAAGGTCATATCAGGATGGGTGCCTACAGACTTGTGACAGTGTGCACTCATGGCGACTCTATAGTGCTGCCTCACTGGGAAATCAGACTGCTGACACCATAACCCGATATCCCACTCAGCCACATTATCCTGACACTGAGCAAACCAGTCCTTGCGCTATCATCCTATTAATGCTGAGTGCTAGGCTAGGAAACGACAAGTGTCAATTTTATAAGTCGTTGCTTTGACTCGACCGGGAACAGAAATCCCGATCTCCGACATGCGACGTGCGCACTCGGCCACCGCGCTCTGTCAGAACGTAAATAACAAACGCCTGAAACCAGAAGGGTGGGAGTTTGATTCCTGGTCGAGTCAAAGTGACATCTTACAACATCGATACTTGTCAGTACCTAGCCGGGCGCTCGGCGTTACTAGTGTAGTAGTCTTAACATGAGCTCCACTACCATGCGGTGGTGGCAGGCACTACGCCGCACACCTACGCAGTTACACTGAACTGCGCTAGGTGGCGGCACTCTAGCCACCGGGTAGAGCTCCGACTGGGCTGCCCTCTACTGTGTGTGGCTAGCAACCCCCCCACCGCCCACCCCCACCCACCTCTAGAGGCAATGTGGGACCTGGCGAGGGAGGGGGCAGGTAAGTTGACTGTTGACGGTGCGGAGAGCGGATAGGTTTTGTAATAAACCAGTTGAAGCGTACTGTTACTCAATCTTGGCATTCTTCCGTAAGTGCGTGGCAGTGTGGAAGATCGTGGGCCATCACACTAGGATAGGACAAGGACTGGTTAGCTCAGTATCAGGATAATGTCACTGCATCGGAAATTGGGTCATGGTGCTGGCGGCCTGGTCTTCCAGTGGGGCAGCACTATAAAGACGCCACGAGCGCACACTGTCACAAGTTGATACCTGTCCTAATATGACCTTAAGTGACCACTTTGCGATCAAAAGCTTGTGACCTCCTTGCGACCTCCTTGCGACCTCCTTGCGACCTCCTAGCGATCTCCTTGTGACATCCTTGCGATCTCTTTGCGACCAAAGCCCCAGTCACAGCATTCGCTTGCGACGACTTTGTGACCAAACGCCGTCAAGCTCCTTGCGACCTACTTGTGTCCAAAGCAAAAAAAAACTATGTTCAGTGACTGGTCGGCGACCAAATGCACCCACTGAGTGTGTGAGCGGTCACAGACCGGTCACTGACTGGTCACTGACTGATCACTGACCGGGAAGTGATTTCTCGCCGACCGCTCACAAGCACAGAAAATGGTTTTGGTCGCAAGGAGGTTTTCGGTCTGACAATTACCACCTCCTTGCGAATAAAATGGTCCAAAATGGTCACCAAACCGCTTGCCAACCAATTGGTGACTGCTTGGCGAGTACTCGCAAGGTGGTCACAAAGTGGTCACAAAGTGCTTACAAGTGACGGCAAGCGTAGTGTGACTTGGAGGGGTGGGGGGGGAGGGGGGGTAATATGTCTACCGATACCATTAGGACGTATCTTGGAAATGAACACAACAAAAAAGGGAAAGATAAAATACAAAAAGTATGCCTACCCAGAATGCAGTGTGCCTTTTAGACTATCAGTGTAGCACCTGCCTGCAGAAGGCCTCGATACTGGCGAAACAGCGGCGTATTGGGGACGGTGGCACCACCTAGTGGCTTACGGTGGTACTCAATTGAAATAGGAAGAGTTGCGGCGTTTCGCCGATAGGTGGCAGCAGAAGCGTCTAGTGGCGCTGACCGCTGACGATGTGGATGCGTCGTTTTCTCTGAGACTGGGTACCGTACATTTGGGTTCCATGTTACGACGGTGATAATGGAGGCATTCGACTGGTACCTTTCTATCCGCAAGATTTAGGCTCCGCCCACCTGCGCAGTGCATAGCCACTAGAACCATCGGCACATGGTTCTAGTGGCTATGCAGTTCCATTGCATAGCCACTTGCAATGGAAGAGATGGTTCTCTTCCATTGCAAATGGCTGCACTGTATGGGGGCAGCCATTTGCAATCGAAAAGAACCAATCAGAGCTGTTCATTTACATTGCAAATGGCTGCCCCCCATAGAGGGCAGTCATTTGCAATCGAAAATAACAGCTCTGATTGGCTGAAGCTTCAGAATCTCTCAACCTTTCCATGTCAGTCATCTTGAAATACACCATGTGACCTTATGGATGCAGCCACAAGACAGATTTGATTCATACGTATAGAAACCCACTTCCGGTCCCAGTCGAATAGGAATTTGTAAAGAAATATTTTGATATGCGAATATAGAGGCCCAGTCGAATACGTCCAATGACTCTTTCTTTTGTTTCTCTTTGTTTCCCTTATTCCCTTCTCTCTATCCTGTCCCATATCCGCCTCCTTTCTTTACTTCCTACCCTCTTAATCTTACCCATACACATTTTTTGGGGGGTACATTAGTTATTTAAATTGTTTGTTGTTGTTTTACGTCCTAGCAACATCTAAGGTCATATCAGAATGGGTACCGACTTGTGACAGTGGGAACTCATGGTGGCTTTATAGTGCTGCCCCACTGGGAAACCAGGCTGCCAGCATCATGACCTGATATCCCACTCAGTCACATTATCCTGACACTGAGCCACCAACCAGTCCTTGCCTATTTAATAATGCTGAGCACCAGGCTAGGAAGCGACAAGTATCAAGTTTTATGTCATTGGTTTGACTCGACCAGGATTCGAACCCCCAGGTTCGGATCTCCCGATCTCCCAAAACAGGAGACGGACGCTGTACTCATTCGGCCACCTGGTCTGGTCATTAGTTGTTTAAAGGCCCTGTCACACTGTGCCGTATTGCATCAGCGTATGCCGACGTATGTGATTCTGGGCCAACACGTTGGTGTACACTGGTGTAGGCTAGTGTACGCTGGTGGTCGCCTAGACAAGTTATGGGTACATTTTTAGCATGTTCAAAATTCCTGCCTTATGACAGTGTGTCACATACATCGGCATATGCTTATGCAGTGTGACAGGGCCTTTAGCCGGAGAAATTTCAATCTCGAACGATTGGTCTTCCTCATTCCACTGCTCCTTGCCCTATCCCAATAATGCTGAGCGCCTGACTAGGAAGTGACAAGTGTAAATATTTTAGTCATTGGTTTGACTCGACCAGTGTTCAAACCGACGACCCCATGGTCTACCAACACGGGAGACGGACGCTCTAACGCATTCAGCCATCCCGTCTTCGTTTCCCTTCCCTCTCCCCTCCCTCTCGCTCTCCTTCCTTCCCTTCGCTACCTTCCCACTTGCTTGACTTTGGGGGTGGTTTGTAAGCTTACGACAGTTACTGGTTGCAGAACTGCAAAATTTATAGAGAGGCTCCGATAAATCGGCCCAATCTTTGGTTGAAGATTTAACTTCAGTAGGGAGTGTTGTAGAAGCTGGGAACATCTTTACAAAGTTGTAACGTCAAAGCATTGAGGCGGCCCCAAATCTCTTCGGTCCGGCGGTAGTTGAGCGGTAGTTGGCACTTGTATTCAGCAAGGGTTTCGAGGAAGGGTGGGTAAAGATGGGTGCAGTGGTGCTTCCAGCAACGAGAACAAAGCGAGAGGAAACATAAAGGTACAGGACCCCACCCAAGCCCACAACTCCCCTGGTCAGGGGGAGGAGTATGCCTGGGAGAATTTAAAAAAAGGGTAAAGTATAGGAAAGAGAAATGAGGAGAGTTGAGTCAAAGGACCGTGTCTATTTGCTCTATGGTGACCAACCAGCGAGCCATACACACGGAATGTGAGATGCCAGCGGGCTCCCCCTCCTGGAACTCTTTTCAGACATATCAAGGAGGAGCAAGGCCGGCGGAGAGGAGATATAAGGCCTATTTCATATGACATCAGCATAGGTAATTAGGTTAGTGCGCGCACAGCTTGGCTGCAGGACAACACATGATTAACACTACAAACTCAATGGATATGAGCAATCTTCATACAGAAAAAGTGAAATATCTCTAAAACCGCACAACTTAGAAACAAACCGATTGGCACACAGACATATCAAATGTTTAACAAACAGATTATATTAGATTTATATGCTTAGTCTTCTGCATTTCTATTAATTTTGAATAAAACTGACGTTTTGCACTGCGCGTATCAGCAAACTCAATGGCAGTGTACCATGTTCTGCAGCCAAGGTGTGCGCGCATACACAATGTTTGTAAACATTGAAAGGGGTCTATAGTGCCTTCTTTGCCACCAACGCGTTGGCCTAATTGGTAGAGCGTGGGCCTCGCTTGCGGAAGTTCGAGAGTTTGATTCCCAGTTGAGTCAAACCGATGACTTTAAAATGGATACTTGTCGCTTCCTAGCCTAACACTCGGCATTACTAGGATACCATCAATCAATCAATCAACCAATCAATCAATCAACCAATCAATCAATCAACCAATCATTCATTCTCTTCCTCCCATTCCTTCCTCGCCCTTTCTCCTGCCTCCGTCCTCTCCCCTCCCCTCCGCTCTTCCCTCATCTTCCCCCCCCCCCACCTCTCCCCTCCCCCATTCTCCCTCCCCAACCTAGTTGATGATACCTTTATTGAGGATTTGCGTCAAACGATTAGCACCACGTGACCAGTGCCTAGTCGGCCATCATGGTTGGATAGAAAGTACAGCGACAACGGCAATAACGCTGGCGATGCGGCGACGGCCTTAATATCGCTTGGATTTGGGGAATAATTTGACCAAATTTCACTTATTTGCTCAGTTATGCTCTCAAATAAACATTATTTCAACCCCCGAGTGAATATTCATGGTTCTAAATAACAGAATTAGATTGTAGCAGTGAATAGATTTGTTATTTTTGTTTTATTTACATTCGCAATAATTCCGTCGATGTGACAGCGGCCTTAATGATAAATATTGCCGTTCGGTTTTGGGGTTTAATTTGAGCCGAATTTCACTTATTGATTAAGATATGCTCCTAAATAACATTATTTCAACCCCCGAGTGAGTATTCAGATGTGGGTTCGATCCCCGCTCGAAGCGCAATATTTCCTTATTTTCATCACCCCAACGACACTCGTATTATGCCTCCAGTCCACCTTAGAATTAGATGTGGCTGAGACCTAAAACCCCAATATATCAACCCAAGCCAGTGTTGCAGTTTCTGCGGCATACCAGTTTGCGAGGGACACATCCATTCAAATGCATTGTCAATGGCCGTGAGCAAATCTTCATACAGAAGAAGTGAAATATCTCTACAACCACACCACATAGAAACAAATCCCTTGGTACACATATAGAAAACATGTGTACCAAAAAGATTATATTAAATTGATAAGGGTAGGGTTCTGGACTTCTATTAATTTTGAATAAAACTAATGTTTTGCATTGTGCATACCGTCAAACTCAAGGCATTGTCAATGGTCATGAGCAATCTTCATACAGAAAATACAGCAAAAGTGAAATATCTCTAAAATCACACCACCTAGAAACAAATCGCTTGGTACACATATAGAAAACATCTTTACCAAAAATATTATATTCAATTTATAAGGTTAGTGACGATGCTGTTCGATTTTGACGCATGCGCAGAACGATGTGTCCCTCGCAAACTGGTGTGCCGCTGAAACTGCAACACCGGGAGTGGGGGGTGGGGGTGGGGGTGGGGGTGGGAGTGGTGGGGGGGGGGGGGTGGGGGTGGGGTGGGGGTGGTGGCGGTGGGGGTGGTGGCGGGGGTGGTGGTGGTGGTGGTGGTGGTGGTGGTGGTGGTGGTGGTGGTGGTGGTGGTGGGGGGGAGGATGGTGTCAGCGCTTGGTGACGTAGGGTGTCGCAGTCATCGTTGAGGTAAGCAGAAACGGGGATGGAATGGAGGAGGTGAGGGAGGAGGAGGATTCATTTGGGGTTTACGTCCTAATAACAATCTGCGGAAGGTCGGGTTGGTTGGTCGTTGGAGTTTTACATCCTGGCAACATCTATGGACGGGTACCTACTAGGAGCATAGCTAGACCTTTAACGATGTGTACACCTAATTTCGGCAGGGGGTTTAGGGGCCGCTTAAGCTTAAACTGGTGGATTTTACACATTTTAGACTTGAGTTTTCGACACTCCGGACTACTACATGCCTCCTCTCTCTCTCTCTTTTTATTATTTTTATTATTTTTTATTTTTTGACAAAACGATGTGGACGTTTTGGCGTATCTGCGTATGCCTAGCTACGCCCCTGCCTACAGACTTGCTACAGCGCACACTCGTGACTACTTTATACTGCGAGACCAGGCTACCAGCACCGTGACCTAATATCCCACTCAGTCACATTATCCTGACAAACCAGTGCTTGCCCTATCCTAATATAATGCCTGGCGCCAGGATAGGAGGCGACAAGTATCAATGTTGGAAGTCATTAATAAGTCATCAGGTTTGACTTGACCGGGAACCGAACTCCCGATCTCCCGCACGCGAGACTCGCGCTCGACCAATTCGGCCACCGCGACAGGTGTATATATGTATACAAACATATATATATAAAATATATATATACAGTATAACCCCGTTAAACCAAACTTGAAGTGACCCTAGAAATTTGTTTGGATAAACCGATCATTGGCTTAACCGAGCTTTGGCTTCGACTTTGACTTGGCTTTGGCAAAAACGCGGGTGCATTATGAATGTAACATACAATGTATGTGGACACTTTGATTATTGTTTTTTATGTATATACAGTATATCCCTGTTAAACCAAGCTCGTTTAAACCAAATGAACGGTTAATACAAACTTTTTTCGGGGGCCCGGCAAAATACTACCATTTATCATATAAAAAAGGTGGTGGGGTCTCAGATGACCTTATAACCACATGAAAGTTTGGTTTAACCATACCGGAGTGGCCTGGGGTCCGACAATTTTGTTTGGATTAACCAATAATTTTGATTAAGCGACTTTGGTTTAACCAACTTTTTTATATGATAAATGGTAGTATTTTGCCAGGCTGCCGAAAAAAAGTTAAGATTAACCGATTGTTTGGTTTAGCCGAGCTTGGTTTAAGGGGCTTATACTGTATATATTTATATATAATATATATGTGTCAAGAGTACAGGTGCAAAAGCACGTAAACGCCAATCCAAAAATGGAGAGAAACATCGGAATCAAACCTTCTAACTGTTTATATTTTTATATTCCTACTGTGTTGTTTATTGCTCCTACTGTGTTGTTTATTGCTCCTACTGTATTGTGTATTGCTCCTACTGTGTTGTTTATTGCTCCTACTGTATTGTGTATTGCTCCTACTGTGTTGTTTATTGCTCCTACTGTGTTGTTTATTGCTCTACTGTGTTGTGTATTGCTCTACTGTGTTGTTTATTGCTCCTACTGTGTTGTTTATTGCTCCTACTGTGTTGTTTATTGCTCCTACTGTGTTGTTTATTGCTCCTACTGTGTTGTTTATTGCTCCTACTGTGTTGTTTATTGCTCCTACTGTGTTGTTTATTGCTCCTACTGTGTTGTTTATTGCTCCTACTGTGTTGTTTATTGCTCCTACTGTATTGTGTATTGCTCCTACTGTGTTGTTTATTGCTCCTACTGTATTGTGTATTGCTCCTACTGTGTTGTTTATTGCTCCTACTGTGTTGTTTATTGCTCCTACTGTGTTGTTTATTGCTCCTACTGTGTTGTTTATTGCTCCTACTGTATTGTGTATTGCTCCTACTGTGTTGTTTATTGCTCCTACTGTGTTGTTTATTGCTCCTACTGTGTTGTTTATTGCTCCTAGCTATTGTGTATGCTCCTACTGTGTTGTTTATTGCTCCACTGTGTTGTTAGTGCTCCTACTGTATTGTGTATTGCTCCTATTGTGTTGTTTATTGCTCCTACTGTGTTGTTTATTGCTCCTACTGTGTTGTTTATTGCTCCTACTGTGTTGTTTATTGCTCCTACTGTATTGTGTATTGCTCCTACTGTGTTGTTTATTGCTCCTACTGTGTTGTTTATTGCTCCTACTGTGTTGTTTATTGCTCCATAACCATGTGATCATATGAAAAGTGGAATTGGTGAGCGTTTATAATTATTTTCAGGTAAAAATCTTTTATTTAAACTAAATTTTGGGATTGGCGTTTACATGGTTTTACGTATAAACCATATATCCAGTACAAAAGGAGGAGCATCAACGTCATTCGTTTGACCCAACCAGGGTTCGAACCCGTGGTTCAAATGGCACGATCTACCAAAACAGGGGCCAAATGTATGAGCCACAATTTATCGGCTGCGGAGTTAAGGGCGGCCGGTGGGGTATCTATTGTCGGCGTTAATATATGTGTCACGGGGGATGTATGAGTCCAAAGCGCGCGCGGGTTAGCTAACGTTTCAGTTATTTATAGATTTGGGAAATCCCTCTGCGTTTGTATCCATATATTAGGCTCAAATATATTAAATGCGACCATATTTAACAGAATTACATACTCAAATCGTGAAATTTCATTAAATTAACCCTAAATTCGAAGCGTTATTAAGGCTACTGCCGCATTGGCGGCGATATTAATAGTTATATTTTCGAATCGACGAACGTACAGTAAACAAACCGCCGCCGCCAGTATGGAAAGCGACGTCTATGCGTCGGCGCCGGCGATTTGTTTACTTTACATTCGTCGATTCGAAAATATAAATACTAATATCGCCGCCAATGCGGCGGTAGCCTTAATAACGCTTCGAATTTAGGGTTAATTTAATGAAATTTCACGATTTGAGTATGTAATTCTGTTAAATATGGTCGCATTGAATAGATTTGGCCCGAATCGGTCCCTAACCTGCACGTTAACCCAGGCTCAACTTGGGGTTAGTGAACTCGACCTTAACTCCCGAGGTGTTTGCCTAACCCGCCCTCATACATTGACACTTTGGCCGCTAACCCGGGAAATCCGCACGACGCGTGGGTTACGAGCCCTAACCCGCCCTCATACATTTGGCCCCAGGAGACGGACGCTCAACTCATTCGGCCATTCCGTCTTGATCGGTTAGAGCTGGGGGGGGGGGGGGGGGGGGGGAGGGGGGGGGGTGGGGAGGGGGGGTGCTGAAGAGGGGGGGGGGAGGGGGGCCTGATCATGACTCAGACAGTATGCGGTGCCTGTATCTATCTCTTTTTTTTTATTATCTCACTTCATTTGAGCTTATCTTAATTCCCGTGAACACCAACACAGTTTACTAAACATTCACCCAGGGTCCACTTCACAAACAGTTCAGCAGGTTTTTGTTCTTGTTTTACTAAAAAGAAAACATGGTATAAATTACAGTGTTGCAGATTTGACGCATTCAGCGCGCCAACGCGACTGAAAACTCCCCAAAAAGTTTTTTTATTTTGTTTTTGTTGTTGGTACATTAGTTGTTTAAGCAGGGGAAATTTCAGTCACAGATGACTGGTCTTCCTCATTCCACTGCTCGTTGTCCTATCCTAGTAATGCCGAGCGTCTGGCTAGGAAGCGACAAGTATCCATTTTTAAGTCATTGGTTTGACTCGACCAGGATTCGAACCCACGACCCCAAGATCTACCAGCATGGGAGACGGACACTCTAACTCATTCGGCCATCCTCTTCTGACTGATCTAGGCCCTGCCCTATAGACTACATCACCATTCCAGCCATGCGGTGCATTGTGGGATACGTAGAAGAAAGACAAACCAGCGAGAAGTACATGGCTAATGCTAATACACTGGGTGAAGCTATGAAATGTGCTAGTTTCAGCTCATCTCAGCTCTTGTTTGAAACATAGAATACCAACTAAAAATTATATATATACTAAATTAAGATATTAATCTTTTATCCAGCATGCCATTTACATCGATATAATCAGCACATCTTATGCCATGTGCATTTAGATTTAGACAAATCTGGGCACTCAGACTAGTGTTAGAGCCATAGCCAGAGTCAGTTGGACTTATTTTATTCACGTTTTTATTCATATCCTATGGTTAATTACATATGTACAACTGTGTGGGTTTGGTGGGGTGTTTTGTGGGGTGTTTTGTTGGGGTTGTTGGTGAGGAGTCTATTGCAGATGCAGTGCACTGGTTGCCCACTCTGCTGAAGAGATCCAGAAAATAGTGGAGCTTTCTCCGTGCATCAAAGAAGTTTGGCCTGAAGATTAACATCAAGAAGACGGAGGTGCTGTACAACCCAACTCTACAAGAACCCGAGAGGAGGAATCATGGTTGACGAAACAAGCTGAACTCTGTTCCGAATTCACCTACTCGGAACATATATCAAGTGATGGACCATTGTGCTGGATACAGAGGAGGTGGAATAGCGCTTTTCGGCCGCTCCAGAACTCGGAACAACCACCATGTGTCCATTCGGGTCAAGGTAAGATCTACCGCAATCGTGCTATCCACCCTACTATACGGAGCGAGGCCTGGATGTACAGACGCGTGAAAAGCTGCATGCCTCTGTGCGACATCTGGTTCAATCATGAGGCTACCTGGAAGACAAGTGACGAATAAGGAATACTCGAACGGATGGGGTGCCCTCTATGGAAGATCTTCTGTCAAAAGATCTGGTGGATGGACACCTCATGAGGATGTCATCAGACAGGCTACAAAGCAGATCCTCTATTCTCAATGTCTTCTGGCTACAGAAAGAGAGGGCGCCCCCGTCTCCGGTTCAGGGATACCATCAAGAGAAACCTGAAGCTGAGAGACATTAAGACCGACTCATGGACGCAACTCTCACAGCAGAGAGCTAAATGGAGAGTGGCAGTCAAGTAATGAAAGCAGACTTTGTCGCATCGCGACCGACAGCATGATGATGACAACTACAAAATGAGTAGGGTTAATCAGATATTGGTTATATATTTCTCTGAAACAAGTGTATGTTGACACATTTGGCATTTTAATATTTAATAATGGTAATGTGGATATCACTGATTGTTTTGTGTGGAATTGTATGTTCCTTAGCTCAAAATGTTTAACTATGGCTAGTTTTGTCTTAGCTATATTCATCGGATCATTATATTTTATGTGTGCATATGTTTATGCCAAATTGTTATCTATTTCTATTCATTTAAAATAAAATAGGAGTTTTGCCCTACGCATATCGGCAAACTCAATGGCCAGACGCATTTGCTTTGCTGCCAAAGCCGTTTTCAGCGCATGCACAGTCAGACTGGTGATCTCGTCTATTGGGCCGCTAATACCAGGTTGTTACGGGGAAAAAAATAACTGTGTGCACGTATATGGAGGTCGAAGGAGCCCTGAAGTCATATAATTGTGGATGTCCTCTCCAATGTCTATCCAGACTTCTCTCAAATGCTTCTACCGTTGGTGTTTTAACCACTTGGTCTGTGAGACGTGGTATAGATACCGTATTTCCTCCAGTGGTTGTCAAGGAGCCAGTGGAGATGGGGTTGGTGGGCGCGGGCTTTGTTGATTTATTTAGGCTTTTCAGAAGAACAGGCATTGTTAGGGTGATTGTTCCAGGGGCCATGCACCACTATAGGGCGATTAATTTGGGGCTTACGTCTGTGGATTGTTGCGTTGGTTGGTTGCAAAATTTTACATCCTGGCAACATCTTAGGTCATATCAGGACGGGTACTGGCTTGTGAGAGTGCACACTCATGGTGACTTTACAGTGCTACCCCAGTTGAAAATCATGACCTGATATCGCACTCAGTGACATTATCCTGACATTGAGCTAACCAGTCCTTGCCCTATCCTATTAAAGCCGAGCGCCAGGCTAGGAAGAGACAAGTATCAATTTTATAAGTCTTTGATTTGACTCATTGAGAACCAAACTCCGGAAATCCCACACGCGAGGCCGCGCTCAACCGATTTGGCCACCGCGCCCGATGACTTTTTTGTTTATGGATACAGTATTTCCTCCAGTGGTTGTCAAGGAGCCTGTGTAGTGGGGTGGGGGGGGGGGGCTTTGTTGATTTTTCTACTTTTACATAAGGACAGGCATTGATTTGGGGGTTCACGTCCTAATAACAATTGATACTTAATAATAATTCAAAATAAGCAGACGCATTCGGCGAATCTGTCGTTTTACGTCCTAGCAACATCTAAGGTCATATCAGGACGGGTACCGACTTGTGACAGTGCGCACTCATGGTGACTTTATAGTGCTGCCCCACTGAGATACAAGGCCACCAGCACCATGACCTGATATCCCACTCAGTCACATTATCCTGCCACTGAGCCAACCAGTCCTTTGCTCTATCGTAATAATGCCGAACGCCCAGCTAGGAAGCAACAAGTATCAATTATTAAGTCATTGGTTTGCCTCGACCAGGGTTAATAGATGGTTGAGAAATCTATTTACCCATTAGAAATCAAAAAAGCTGTGCCTAAATACAGTACAACCCCGTTAAACCAAGCTTGGTTAAACCAAACGATCGCTTAATCCAAACTTTTTTTGGCGGCCCGGCAAAATACTACCATTTATCATATAAAAAACGTTGGTTAAACCAAAGTCGGTTAATCCAAATTATTGGTTAATCCAAACAAAATGTTGGGCCCCAGGCCACTTCCGGTACAGTTAAACCAAACTTTCATGTGGTTACAAGGTCATCTGAGATGAGACTTTTTTATATGATCAATTGTAGTATTTTGCCGGGCTGCCGTTTGGCTTAACTGAGCTTGGTTTAACGTGGTTATACTGTATATACATAAAAAACAATAATCAAAGTGTCCACATACATTGTATATTACATTCATAATGCACCTTCATTTTTGCCAAAGCCAAGTCAATGTCGAAGCCAAAGCTTGGTTAAACCAATGATTGGTTAATCGAAACAAATTTCTATGGTCCCTTCAAGTTTGGTTTAACAGGGTTATACTGTACCAACAAAAACTAGATGGTGGCGAGTGAACCGTCATACAGGAGTGAGGAGTGTCGAAGGCTACCACAGGCAGTGCCAGAGTCAGGATTGTTGATGTTCGACTTGGCCGAGGATCGAACCCAAGACCTCCACCCTCAGATGCAGACACTCTAATAGCGAATGGTAGACAGGAAGTGTGAACACATATTTGTCTCTCATTTTTGCTTGAGTGCAAGTAAATATGCAACACAAGGAATAATTCAAAACCAGACACAGGTAGATTTTTATGGGCTAATAATTTATTAATCAGGCTTAATAAATTTTACAGAAGCCTTTCAGACTACACCTTTATGAACAAATTAGTATATTAGCTTTACTCAATAGTACAATTGAGGCTATTAGCTTTACCTACTTTTATCTATTATCAGGTAGTACAACCTGTGAATTATTGTTTATTCTGATCTCGTTACTTATTTGCAGCTTTAAATATCTAAGGATATCGGCCATCACTACATTTTCATTACTTATTTGCAGGACATAGTATTGATTATACTATCAATCATATGAATTCAGTTATTCATTTCTGTGAAGAGCTTGACAAAATTGAAGACATGAGGCATCAGCTAGGGCAGATCACGGTCACACATCCAGCTCGCATCCGGCACACTCACACACATTCACACTTTTTTATGTCATACAGCAAACATTTATGTCATGGGTCATAGGGACCATAAGCTCTCAGCCAAGTTGGAACAGGAGAGCTAATGGTCCCACTCTACAATACATTTTTATTCACATAGTTAAACACACTGTTTGACTTCCATCTCCCAAGTGTTTTTATGCACTCAAGTGGCATTCCCACTCTTGCATACTCCTGAGCTCCCCCTCGCCGTAGACTATGACACGTCACCAATGGCCACCAGGGAAGTCCAGATGCTTTTAACGCAACTTGCATACACTTGATAAGCAGTTGGGCAGTCAGAGGTTCCCCATTTGGCATCATGAATGCCGGGGCGCCCTCATGCACTGGGAAGCGACGCTTGTACTTGTTCCATGCTCGGACAGGGCAGAAGTCAGTACTTGATACATGAGGTAGATTTATGATGTATACATCCTCAGGTTTGTGTGTCGTCTTCGTGCTCCTGACTGTTACCGTCAGGTGTGTGCCGTGCGCCGTGATGTCACCGCCGAGCAGCATGTGACCGCCATCCCCCGATACCTCGGAATAAAACAAATTTGACTGTCTTAGCACACATAAATATCCTATTAATAATGCAATAATCAACACCAGTCCATCATCTCCAATCTTTTTGAATTTTATAATTATTAGTTTAATATGTTTAATCTTCAATGGATACGCCTTATTTACAGTATTATTTTTAACTTAAACATGCCACTTTTAATTACTGACATTGCATAACAATCAAATGATGCTGTATTTCCTCTCAACAATCTAATCCATGTTCTTGCCCCACTCATGTAATTTCTTATTGCTCCTCCAGTCTTGAATTTATCATTTAAATACAAAGCGTATGACATTACCATTTTAAGATTGGCTCTCTTAGGGTCGTCTTTAATGTTACTGCAAAACCTTAAATACTCCCTAAATTGCACCCTCTTATTCCTCCAAGTACCCTCTGACAATCCTGCCGAGAAATACACGCTAATGTTTCCAACTAATGCGTGATTACCACCTGCAAGTTGATAAAGGCAAAAAACAAAATTATCAACTAGCAGTCAACCATCACAACAGTAAATCAAAAGCATCATATGAATGCGAAACATGTATCTCCGTCAACAGTTTTTCCTGACACAATTTATCAGCAATTATTTTATATTTATTATCGAAATACAACCTACTTAGGGCATCCGCTAACACTAGATCCTTCCCTGGCTTGTGAACGACCTGCACCTGGCAACTGTGAACAGCAGCAAACTGCCAGATCTCCCTGGCGCAGGCACACAAGACAGGATCCTTACCAGCGCCAGAAGATAGCACCTGTTGGGAAGCAGCATTATCAGTGTTAATGATAATATGAAAGTTATGAGGATCCGAAGGTGACAAATTTGTTAGTGCTACCACTAGGTTAATAGCCTCCAATTGGGCAATATGGAATTTGTGACTTAGTAATTTATCATCATATAAACCGGAATAAAAGTTAGTAGCACTGAAAGCTCCCCCACCATGCAATGAAGAATCACACTCAATTACCCACTTTGTCTCCGGGAAATGACGGAGCAAAACCA